>JAJOOR010039256.1:0-25218 GCA_036250505.1 Solanum acaule | reverse complement strand
GAAGAGGAAGAAATGGGTGTGATGGAGGTGATAATGAAAAATATGAAAAAATAAAATGATATGATGGCTGGATAAAAAGTGGAAGAAGAAGAGTGTAACTGGTGTATGATTCCGATGGCGATGGTAGCTGCTGCTTGGTGGTAAGGTGGAGGAATAATGGCAGCAAACACAAGGAAGAAGACGTAGATTTTTTAATTTTTTTAAAAAAGTCTAATTTAGATGCTTTCACGCGCTTGTTGTCTGTGAATCACACTCAAACTGCCATGTAGGCAGAAAATGTTCAAATGATTCAAATTCGAGAGTGTAGAGGTGTTCAATAGGTACAAGCCTCAATTTAGGTGTCTATGTGAATTATGTGGACAACTTTAAGTGTCTGTCGATGACTTAAGCCTATTTTAATCTAATAACTTCATTATTTTCATCTATAAAGTGTAATATATTTCATCTTAGTATAATTATTTATTACAGTAGTAATTAGGAGTATTCATGGTTCAATTTGGATTGGTTATTGGTGAAAATCAAACCAATTTAGTTGGTTTTTAAATTTCTAAAACGAAACCAAATCAAACGAAAAAAATAACTATCGATCTGGTTATTGTCGATCTAGTTCGGGATTTTAGGTTCTTTCACTTTGAAAGTAATAATTTTTTTAGATATAAGTATCTTGATAAACACACACCTAATACATGAACAATCTAGAAGAAAGTTACTACCGATTCAATCAAACAGTTAAGCAACACTAGAGTTATTATTACACGAACAAAGTGATTCAATTAAGAGACAATGTTATTATCTTATGTGAGGTAGAGTGGATAAAGACTAAAGTAATGAATTTCGATGGGCTTGGACTTAGGGTTGTAATAGTTGGACTAAAATATAAGTATTTGGCTAGACGAAAGGAGTAAATTTAATAGAGAAAATAACGCGAATAAGCAAACATGTACTAGTTCAATAGTTAACATAGCTACAGTTTGAATTAATTATCATTCATCACTAACTTATAGGCATAATTACACAGCCACATCTGAGTTGTAATACATGTAGTTTTCGTAATTTTTATAATATAATCGTCTAACTTTTATATAATATAATTTGTATAACTTTTTAAAGTTCAGATGTTTGTGTTTGTGTAAATTCTAACAAATTTTTGAGTTTTATCATGTTTGTATATTTCTGAAATTTGTACTACTCCAAAAACATATCCAATTTTAGATCTACAGGTGTATCTATATTTGTATAAATATGTAATTATATATAGTTATTCTAATTGTATATTTTTATAATTTACTTACACAAAATATACAATTACAAAAGTCTACCAACATAATTATTATTATACAAAATATATAAGTACAAATTAGTTGTTGCTACTCCGTTTATATAACCACAGACATAAATAGCTCATTTATACAAACGCTTATTCCACAAAAAATACAATTATCAATCAAAACTATTTTATACAAAAATAAATACAAATCAATTGATACTAACCAGTTTATACAAATACGGATGAAAATAACTCAATTATACAACAAAACGCGAATTTTATAGACTAGATTATTCATAACAAATGAAATTATAGCTACGATACTTAATTATGCAAACTGTACATAAGGAGCCTATTAAGTTTCCTATAGTAGCTATTTGTGAAAATTTCACAATAATAAATAACATATTTAATAATAAAGTTAAAGACTTAAGTCAACTAACATTTAATAAAGTATTTAATAATATAAAATTATAAAATATATATATATAATTTCTCGGTCCGATTTGGTTATTTTTGCGATTTTTTCAGTAAAATCAAAACTAAACTAAATAGTATCGATTTTAAAAATTTAAAATCATACCTAACAAAATCAAACTATATAACAATTTTTTAATCGGATTGGATTGGATTGCAATTCGAATTGATTTTTCACCATAACCATGAACAACCCTTGTAGTAATACCTCAAATATATGCAAAATATTATCTTTACTAAAATTATATTAATATACAACTTTTCCTTGAGGAACACTTGTTTACACAAATGTTAGATTATATACTTTGAAAAAACTACTCATATGGTCAAATCTGCTTCGGGACACGCTTTTTTCTAAGCATCGCTCCATTTTCCTGAATGAATTAGTGATCGCATCCATCTTCATAAGATCGTTCTAGAACATTGATGAATAAAGGCAAATAAGGGGTTATAAACCAGGGTACAAAGAACATAATATGATTATGTAAAGCACAATTTTCATAAAATTCTTGAGAAATATTATTCAAAGCTATTTATCCTCCTCAGGCACCGTTTATACTACCTAATAATACAGGTATTACTTTCACTGCTTTCCAGAAGTTTATTGATAATGATGTGGCTACGGTAAATATTAGCGAGATTAATAATCTCATTTCTCAAAACAACTATCTAGGACTTTATGTGAAAGTTATAGGCGAACATATTAGTTCTCTTGATAAAAATTAGATGATTTAAAAACTTTAATTGTTCAGATTAAAAGTGATTTAAAATCTTCTGAACAATCTTCTGATCAGGCTTCCACGTCAAAACAGCCAGAGGTTAATATTCTAAGACCCCCTGAAATTCAGGATTTTATTGTTAAACCCCTTTTTGATTTTGAAAATCTTCTTAACAAAAAGTTTTCAGAATTTGGTGAGAAACCCATTAATTTATCTGAAGATTTTGCAGATGAGATGGAAACCACTTTTGATTTTAAAAATCAAGTTGATATGGAAATTAATAAACTTCATGGTTATCCCAAGAAGAATACTGGTAATACTAAATATGCTAATCAACCTAGTATGCAAACTTATTATTATCCCAGACCAACCCCTCAAGATGTTTTGATAGATGAACGTGATTGGAACCAAACTAATACTTCTTATAATGGAAGTAAGTTTTATGAATGGAATTTCGATGGTTTGACTGATAGGCGTTTAACTATACTCGTCCATAGGATGATAATGTATGCTACTATTTGTAAGAGTGTTAATAACACCGATAGAACTATTTGCAAAATGATTATTGCAGGTTTTACTAGCCAACTTAGAAACTGGTGGGATAATTATATGAGCACGGAGGCGAAAGCCGCCGTAATTAATGCTAAGGCCTCTAATGAAGGCATTGATAACCTAGGATTTGCCTTAGTAAAAAATAGAGAAGACACTGTTTATACCTTAGTCTTGACCATTCTAGAACATTTCAATGGTAGATTTACCAATCAATATGAGACTGTTCGTTCTTTATTAAATGGTCTTCGATGTAGGCATTTAGGAGAATTCAGATGGTATAAAGACACCTATCTTAGCCGGGTGATGGAACTACCCGAAAATGGTCTTGAACACTGGAAAGCCAAGTTTATAGACGGCTTACCTTCTTTATTTGCCGAAAGAGTTAAGAAATCTCTAAGGAATTCGCAAGGAGTTACTCCTTACGACGCGTTTACTTATGGAAAATTAATAGGAGCCTGCACCCAAGAAGGTATTAATTTGTGTAATGAGTTAAAATTCTCTAGACAACTTAAGATTGATAGGCTTAGAGAAAAAGCGCAGTATGGAGACTTCTGCACTCAGTTTGGTTTACCAGATTCAGGTAAGCAAACCAAATCTAGAGATCCTAGAGACTCTAATCCTGATAAATCTCATAGAAGAAAATCTAGACGAAGATCTAGGGAAGAACGGGAAGAACGGGAAGAGCGTAGAGCTCATCGAAAATCTTATTGATTTACAAAGAATAGATCTAGGCGAGATCTCGCAAAGATCAAGTGCTACAAGTGTGGAAAATTTGGGCATATAACACCAAACTGTAGGCTTGAAAAGCTTAAATCTCTAGAATTAGAAGACGATTTGCACAATAAGATCTGTAGCTTCTTGTACACCTCGAGTTTTGAGTCAGATTATGATGATTATTCCGAATCAGGTTCTGAAACTGATAAATTTGAAACATTTGATAATAACCAGCCAACAACTATAGATGTTTGCAACTATAGAGGTGATATTTGCTCTTGTGAACATGATGAATTTTATAAATTACAATCTCAATTTGAAGATATGAATATTAATATTATTACTTTTGATAATGTGATAGAACTTTTAAAAGAAGTTACTGATAACACATTGCGTGAAAAGATTATTCAGCTTGCTGTTAATAATAAGGCCAGCACTTCTAATGTTGTTGAAAAATCAAAAAATGAATTTGAATATTTTGCTCCTTACACTTTATCTGAAGTCAATAATAGAATTTCTAAACAGCATGTGGTTATACGTGATATTTCTTTTGATGATTTAAAGGGAGAAATTGAACAATTCAAGCAAGAGATTAAATCTCTTAAACAAAATCAAATAATTTGTGATCACCGCCTTACTCAGATTGAGTCTGCTAATAACAAAGGTAAGAATATTGCTGAAGAAAATACTCTTGCAAAACCTATTACACTTGATCCTAAACAAGATATGTTTTTAGGAATGATGCAAATTGGTACTGCTCATAAATGGTATATTAAGTGAACCATTCTAATCGATAATACTTTCTCTATTACTAATATTGCTATGATTGACAGCGGAGCCAACGTGAGTTGTATTCAGGAAAGTCTTGTACCCATCAAATACTTTGAAAAAACTACTCATATGGTCAAATCTGCCTCGGGACATGCTTTAGATATAATGTATAAATTGCCTACTACTCGTATTTGTCAAAATAAAGTCTGCATCCCGCACTTCTTCTTTTTAGTTAAAAATCAGGTATACCCTCCAATTATACTTGGAACTCCTTTTATAAATGTTATTTATCCTTTCACTAGCATCACAGCTAAGGGTTTTTCTGCTACTTATAAAAATAGAGATATTAGTTATACTTTTGTCACTGATCTTATTTCTCGTGATATTAATGCTTTGATTAATATGAAACAAAAGCATGTTGATTCTTTACAACTTGAAATATTTAGTATGAGAATATTCAATACTTTAAAAACCACTAAAGTACAAGAAAAAATCAAATCAATTTTCGAACAAATGGCCATTGATATTTGTGCTGATCATTCTAGTGGTTTCTGGAATAAAAAAAAGCATATTATGACTCTTCCATACGAAGACAATTTCTCTGAGGATGATATTCCTACTAAATCACGCCCTTGCCAAATGAATGCCGAATTGGTTGATTTCTGCAAGAAAGAAATTGATAATTTATTACAAAAGGGTTTTATAAAACCTTTTAAATCTCCTTGGTCTTGTACTGCATTTTATGTCAATAATGCAGCTGAAAAAGAACGCGGTGTTCCCAGGTTAGTTATAAATTATAAACCTTTGAATAAATATTTAAAATGGATTAGGTATCCTATCCCAAATAAAAAGGATTTATTGTCAAGATTATATGACGCCAATATATTTTCTAAATTTGATTTAAAATCAGGTTATTTGCAAATCCAAATATTTAAAGAACACTCTTATAGAACTACTTTTAATGTCCGTTTGGACAATACGAATAGAATGTTATGCCATTTGGTTTAAAAAATGCTTCTTCTGAATTTCAAAAAATTATGAATGATATTTTTAACCCTTATTTGGATTTTATCATTGTTTATATTGATGATATCTTAGTTTATTCAAAAACTCTTGAAACACACATAAAACATTTGGACATTTTCAAAAAAATAGTTATTCAAAATGGTTTGGTGATTTCTAAACCAAAAATGAGTTTATTCCAAACTGAAGTCAGATTTTTAGGTCATCTTATTTGTCAGGGTAAAATTACCCCTATTCAAAGATCAATTGAATTTTCTTCTAAGTTTCCTGAAGTCATTACAGATAGGACGCAATTGCAGAGATTCTTGGAAAGCTTAAATTATATTTCCCCCTTTTACAAGATTTTGTCTCGCGATTTAGCCCCTTTATATGACAGGCTAAAGAAAAATCACAAAACTCCTTGGTCTGACAGCCTTATCAGTTTGGTAAAGGAAATTAAAAATCATGTTAAATCTTTGCCATGTTTAACTCTTGCTAACCCAGCTTGGCAAAAGATCGTAGAGACAAATGCGTCTAACATTGGTTATGGAGGAATATTAAAACAAATAAATCTTCATGATAAAAATGAATATTTGATTCAATTTCATTCAGGAAAATAGAGCGATCCTCAGAAAAAATATGCAACGGTAGCTCATGAAATGTTAACTATCGTTAAATGTTTATTAAAATTTCAAGATGATTTTTATAATCAAATATTCTTGATAAAAACAGATGTTCAATCTGTAAAGTATATGTTTGATAAAGATTTTAAGCATGATGCTTCAAAATTAATGTTTGCCAGATGGCAAGCACAATTAGCCCCTTTCGATTTCAAAATCCTTTATAAGAAGGGAAGTGATAACTCTCTCCCAGACTTTTCTATCTAGAGAATATCTTCAAAATGAGTGATAGTATTTGCAATTTAGAAAATGGTGATGTTCCCATCTCCCTTTTCTTTACAGAAAAAAAGATTGATTACTACTTTAAAAGTTCTTCCTCTCAATCGAGACATGAAAGAACTAATCTGCTGGAAAATTATAGATGGAATGGTGATGGACCTGTTTCTATCAATAGAAGAATCTAATACTTATTATAACGCTTATTGGGAATAAATCTCGATGTTTTGTGTGTAGGATGGAACCCCCTTGGGTAACTAAGGGTCGAGGAAAGGGAAATAACCCAAGAGGAAGAGGAAGATACTCCCCAAGTTCATCAAGATAGTCATACGGATCATCATCCAACACTCCCATTATACAGAAAAGAGGAATTAGTTTATTTAATTTAAACTGAAAAGCTCTTGAGGCAGCTTCATCAGTACATCTGGAAGATATTCCGGAAAATGATCCATTATATGACCAACTACAGGCATATTTATCACAGAAGCAAAGTAATACCTTTGCCTCAATAGCTAAAGATGATGTTGATGATATCAAATCATACAAGAAGGTAGAAAAAAGAGAAATAATATTCCTCTTAGAAAACTCTGAGATATAGAGAAAAGAAGAACCATGGAAGATATTCCAATGGTATTTACTCAATGGACTTTATTTCCCGGGTGAGCCATACAAAACTCGGTCATATTATGAAAATTTGCTGATAAGCACATGTGTTGAATTTCAGCATTTTTCAGGTTATAATACCAGCGAGAACATTTATAACTTCTCAAAAATGATTATAAAACAAATCATTTCTATTGAAGATTGGGGTATTTCCTCGATGACAGAAAGGCAGTTTAGCCTTAATAAAGTCCCTATGAAATTTACATATTGACATTATATTCAGGCTTTTAATAAAGCTCTCTATTATAATAACGAGAGACACAAACATACTTGGTTCATTAAAGTATGTGCAAAGATATTTGCAAGTCCTATTCCAAATTGGTTTTTAAACTGGTGGTCATACCACTGGCCAACAATAAAAATATTGCCCGAACCGTTTCTCAAGTTATATAGAGAATGGGTTAAGGTTTATCCAGACCTTAACAATCTATATCACCAAGAACACATTTGTTATATGCAACAAATCGAACATATATATTTCTTTGTAGAATTTTCTGTTCCATAGATTCATAAATGGGCACCAGAAGTGGATTTCACTGAAGAACAAATCCCCTGTTTATATCAGATTTATTATAACAATTTTTGGGATAAATTAATGAAAAGAGACTCCCAAACAAAGTCCTTATACGGACAAGAACTGTTGGACTTGATTTCCAAGACAATTCAAGATTATAAAACAATTCCTCATAAAGGAGTAAGTGCTGACACTTCAGTTAGACATATGGCTAGAAGAATTTCTAACCAAGATGAAGATGATCAAAATAAAATGATTAATAATTATTTGGAAGAAGTCAAGAGAAACCTTCTCCTTAATACAACGCACTACGCAAAATCAGACTCATCTATGCGCAGTGAAACAAGTGATGATACTCACGAGGCTCAGCCTTATGAATCAGAAAGGCCAGTTTTAGAACCACATTGAAGGAAGCAGAGAATTTCCTTTCAAAGCTTAAAAATAAGATTTAGCGGATAAGCATTATCAAACAGTAGAAACACTGTTGCAACAGTAGATATACTATTTCTAGGACCCATATAGGGGACCCTCTACTACTATTCCTAGATGCTTTTCGATTCCTATAAATAAGTGTGTTTTATTTTTAGAAGAGCAGGTTTTAGAAATCACTCTCGCTCTTTTGTACTCTCTCTCTCTCTACACTCTTCTTTTATATTGTAAATTGTGAGTTTGCCGGAGACTACCGGAGTTTGGAATAAAGTTTTAAGGTACTATTTGTATTCCTTTCCTTTCTTTACTTTACCGTATTATCTTCTCCGATCTAAAGCAGTGATTATGTCCGGCTAAAGAATTATATCTATGCCGGATAACTAACTTCTATCTTATAGACTATGAACGGATCTAAGCTTTATTTAAATATAAAGGAATTTTAGTATGGCTTCTCGACTTGGTTCTGAGATTGAGGTACAGTCGAATATAGTACTACTTTTATTGGCTTTGTCTTTGTGACTCCACCTGATGAATCGTGGTTTTTAGCCTAAAAGATTTTGATAAGTACGGCGCTCATACCCGGTTAGAACTATCAGACACACGAGCTCAATAAAAGTATGTATTAGCTTCTTGACAGGCCCTTTGCTTGGGTAAAATAATTAAAACCATGTAGTCTGAGAAACCATATTAAAATTATTGTGTATTTCGATTCTTATGTAGTTGGACTACCTCTAAGGATATTGAATTGCTTGATCTATGACTGGGCGGACTACCGCCAGGTCTGTGATCCTGTAATGTTGGTATCAGAGCCTAGGAACTTTCATGGTAAATAAGATATTGATGTGATGTATTTCGGCATAGATATATCCTCTTGATCATGGATCTAGGAGATACTAGTACTAAAAGTACTCGATTGGAAGAGGTAGATATACCTCAAAATCTTGATTTGTTAAAAAAATGGACTATTCCGAAAGTTGATAAAAAAACCATTTATGATTATTGTTGGTTTGATAAAATCTCTAATAAAGTGTTGATAAAAACTACTGAGCAATCTTTGGCGTAAAATTCATCTGAACAAACTATTCGTTTGTTAAATAGACGCGATATTGAATTATATAAATCTCAATATAAATTCTTGCATATCGGCATGGTACATATTGCGTTTAAGACATTAACTCTTAAAGGGTTACCTGAAACTTTTTTAGTTGCTCTTCGTGATGCTCGAAATTTAAATTTTCGATAATCTTTGATGGGTTCGATTGAATCTACGGTAGCTTATGGCCCAGTATATTTCAATACTCAACCTAATTTGCAGTTATCTTTGACTGATTCTAATATATTAGATGCCTAACTTTAAATGTTAAAACGCATGGTTATAATTATGCGCCTGGATCTGAATTAATTTGTTTATCCTATCAAATATACTATAAGTTGCTTGCTACTTTGAATCCTAGATGTAAATTATATGATACATCTGATCAAACTATTTTAGTAGAAACTAATTTCGCTAAGTCTGAGGTCACTACTAGAAGACCTATAAAATGGGAGGAAATTAATTTTCCTACTACTTGGACATTAGACTCGGTTATACCTCCTGAACAGATGACTAATGCGGTCACTAATTCAGAATATTCTCATATTAATCAAAATGATGATGGAAAGATTTGTCTTCAGTTTAATGAAAAACATGTTCCTTATAATAGACACTCTTTCTCTTCTAATTGAAGATTACTTGCCATCCAACACATCTCGCCGATTGACCCCAGTTATGGTCCAGCTCGAAATCGTGCTGCGTCTTTGCATACGTTATCTTTTGTCATATCTGATAAAAATAAAATAAAAATTGATCCTCGATTAAATATTGTTCAAACAAATGATAAAACATCTGATATTTCTGATAAGGATATTCCTTCTGTATCCAAAATGGATTTTAACCTTAATGATACTTAATGATGAATGTACATCAAATTGATTTTAGCCCAGGTTCACTGGCAAGAAAATATATTCAAAATGAATTTGCAGGTGATAAATGGAGCCAATTTAAAACTTGGTTTTTTGACACATACAGTGAAGAGGAATTGAATAATATTTCTCAAGAATTTTATGAATAATAATAATAATAATAATAATAATAATAATAATGGTGATAATAATAATAATATATTCAGTGCAATTATATAAATAGATCAAGAGAGGATAGAAATACACAAATCCTATCGTTATTTTTGTAGGATAGAGAAATTTTTTCTGATAAACTCGTGACTAAAAAAAATAAGATAGAAAAACATGATATAAAGAAAATGTAGCGGCATATCGTACTAAACGTCTAAAAACAAAGAAATGAAAAATATAGAGAAACACAACATACAAACACAACATACTTTAAGTTATTTCAATCAACCATAGGTTTTGTTATTTATTCTTTTAAGTTTTTAATCGCCCTTTTATTACTAACATAGATAAACAAAAAGAAGAAGAAGCCCCTATCTCTCCTTATAAAACCTTTTTATGTGCTAAAACCCCTGTTCTGAAATCCTAACCCCAAATTTCGACTTGCTTCTCCTTCTAAAACCCCCTTTCTGTTCTATAACCCCAACCCCAAATATCAACTTTCTTATGTTATTAGTTATTTAGAGTTACTTATAAAAATTGTTTAAAATATTTTATGGTGTGAGAGAGACACATATACAATACTTGTGTGAGGTCAATCATTCTTCGCCAAGTAGATTTTAGGTCTCACTAGTAAAATTTGTTTAGCTAAAGGTTATATAATGACCCAATCAGACCCTCAATTGTTATATAGAGGTCCAATCAAACCCCCAATTCCGCTAGAGAGCCCAATCAAAACCTAATAATTATTTATTACTTTAGTAGAAACTGAGAGAGCTTCGGTTGTCGTTGAAACTCAGACGGCACCGATTTCTTCCGTCATCTAGGGTATTGCTCCTCATCACTCTTTGATGGCGTCTCCTTCTCCTCATCTTAGAAGAATTGAAGTTGGTTCAAGTCCAACCTTCAAGGGTCTTGCTCCTCTTCAGTCTCCGGTGGTGTCTCCTCCTCCTCATATCGGAAGAATTGAAGTTGGTTCAAGCCCTGTAACTGCGGCTACTGAGGTTAATGAAAAATGGTGGAAAAGGATGAAACATATGGCTCGTTTAGTGGGCACTGCTCTTGTTAATGCTATAGTTGCGGATGATATCAAATGTTTGACTAACGTAACTTTTTCTTCATTGATACCAGTACAGTATATATATACTTTGGAGGTATCAAGTATAAATTTAGCTAAAATTGATACAATTAGGGTATATATATAACCTAATGGTATCAAGTAGGGGTGGACGTTCGGTTCTTCGGTTCCGTTTTATCAAACTTCGATTCGATTCTTCGATTTTAGGTTTAGAAAAGTGTGCACCGTATACCGAACCAAACTATTTTGGTTTGTTTTGAATCTTTCTACTCCGGTTCGGTTTAGTTCGGTGTTTTGAAATCGGTTCTTCGGTGTGAATGAAAAATAAAATGAGGACAAAATCACAATATAAGATACTTAGAAATTTAAAAGTATGTTAAGAAATATTGTGTCTCACCATGGAATACTTATTGTGCTAACTAAAAAGATTATATTTATTTTTGTCAAGAACATTGTGCATCCAACTAATTCTCGAGAAAAACAAGGATGAAGACGGATTCTTTTACATAATGTAGATTGATAAAAAATATGTTTTGGTTCCTCTTGGAAATTAATAATTGAATTGTACATTTCTTGCTACTTTGATTTGTTCATTAATGATTTTATTGTTAGTTGACTCTTTATTTTTAGTTAAGAGAATTTCCATATATATATAAAAGTTCAGTTCGGTGCACCGAAGTTCTGAGACCCTTACACTGAACCGAAGAACCAAACTTTTGAAAAAATAACACCTACACCAAAGCAAAACTGAAGAACCGAATTAGTTCAGTTCGATTTTTCGGTATTTATGCCCACCCCTAGTATCAAGGAGTAATGGAGTAGTATTTTCACTGAATCGCTCTTTGATACCACCAGAGTATATATATATACTCTCATGGTATCAAGGAGTAACTTAGTAGTGTTTTCACTGAAGTGACTTTTTCTTTCTAGATACCACCAGAGTGTGTGTATATATATATATACACACACACTCCGATGATATCAAATATCAAATGGTTATTAAACCTAAAGTTATGTGATAAATGGTAATAAATATAAAGTAACATTAAAAAGTGTAATAATTTAAACCTACTGCAACAAATCTTTCATGGTCCTGCATTAGTCTTCTTGACTTGTCCCCTACATGATACAATGTTGCTTCCAAATGCACACGCAAGTGTACGTGGTCACACAAGTAATATAGTGACTCTTAAGAGCCGAATTATCGAACCCAAATAATTTATGATTAGCATATATTCAATTTCGCTTGTAACTACAATGTAATGCAAGCGTGTGGAGAGAGTTTAATTGGTCTTTTAGACTAAAAGTTGCAATAATCAAATTAACTAAATTTACTAGCAATGATTCAGTTTCACTTTGAGTTATATTTTATGACTTGGGAAATTCCAGGGTTGTAGCTTAAATAAGAATTCATGCATAGTATCTTTCACTGTAGAGTTTGAATGGTTATCAAATTACTGATTCACAAGATTAATAATATGATTATGATTTCTTGACATCTAACCACCTACCACAATTGACAATCTAACTACATCGTTGAGTGGGGATAGATTGATACAACTACGGAGCATTAAGCTTTCATCTTGTTTCAATACCAAGCATGGTAACTAGGTATATCTCTATCCTAGATACATATCAATATCATCTTTGTACAAAGAAATAACATACTTATTGTATTCCAGATCATATCTCTCAATTCTTCTCCCGAGTTCAAGAAAAGATAATATTTTAATTCTAATGGTGATGAAACATTAAAATAGTAAATTTAAGAACAAAAGATTAACTTTTAATGATAACCAAACTTCATCCATAGATTTGATACTAAACAATCATTCGTAGCTACAACCCTAGAACAAAGGGATTTAGCTACTCATAATTTGATTCTCAAAGTTTGGATATTAAATATACATTCAAGAAATTAAAAGATGAAAAAGAGTAGGAATGAACCCTAGAAATTGAAGAAAAAAGTCATCCAAGTCTTGTCCTCAAAAAATTAGAAAAGGAATAATTGTACAACAAAAAAATGAATTTATTTATAGGTTGGAAAACACGGCAAAATTCTGGTCTACAGGTCCGCGAAGCAAAGTCAAGGAAGACTCACCTATTTTGCATTTTATCCCGATCCATGATAGCTCCGCGACAGGGAGCCTTTTCGGAGGCCTTTGGTTCCAATTTATTTTCATGGCCATATTTTTCTTCTCAGATTATTCGTGACATGGAGATAAAGTGGAGTTGAGTTCCTTATTCAGCTCTCCTTGTGACATGCACAGTTGGTTCTGACTTCATCCTCAATTTGGTTATCCAATGCACATGCTTTCCAACATACAACACTTAACAATTTGGTTAGCCAAAATAACATAAACAAGACTTAATAACTACAAACACAACGAAACTTATTCTCAAATTTAGTTAAAACATGGGTTCACTTGGCTTTTAAACATACAAATATGCCCAAGATCTTACAATTGTTAATTCACAAAGTATAACTCAACAAAATTTGGAAAAGAGTTGAGTCCAAAAGTCCACAAAAAGAACACTCCCCTTCAATTAATAAGAACTCTATTTTATAACTAACTTTTATGCACTCTATATTTTCTTGTATAAAAAACAATGAAAAACCACCACTACTTATAGGTGAGGAAGTCTTCCTTACAATGAATAGAAAGATAATGGAGAAGTAAATCGAGAAGATAAATAGCCTAAAGATTACATAAGTTAAAAGGTATAATGGAAGAATAAAGAGTGAAGTAATGTGGACAACCAAATGCCACTAATGTTAAAATGCAATTGCTGCACAACTCAACGGAAAACACTACTGCACAATTGAATGTTCAAAGTAATGCACAAAAAATAAGATACAAACACTAACTGCCAAGGAATGATGCACTAATCTGATCCCTGTCATCCCTAAAAAAACATTTTATAATATTAAAATTCTATAAGAAAAACAATAATTTCGTACTCATGGTAATATTAAATAAAAGTCTATCAACTGAAGGAAGACTACTATGCATAATGAAGGCGTGCTCTGCTATGACACCCTGAAAATATCTTATAAGCTAAGACTCGAATAATTTTGTAAATCCTTGCAACTCTACTCTTAAAAGCTGAATCGTTCATCATAAGAATATGAGCTTGAACCAGGTGATGCACTACTTGTTCATATGTAGTAAGGTCCATTGCCAAGTTTGTCAAGGGTATCGAGAGTTATCTAGGGTCATAAGGAACCTCAAACACCAAGCCAAGTTCAAAGCATTTCTATCGGCTATGTTCTCGCATGAGTTCATATAAAGGTCAACTTCAAACTCTCAACATATAAAGAGTGAGGTGGCCCATGATAAGTTTTATTAGTCCTTTTTCCAACGCCATCAAGTTTGCATCAATCAGACTTTGGAGGTTATTTTATTGGACTATGTGCAGGCGATGGCGTAGCCACATGGTGGTTAGGGTGTCCAATTGGACACCCTACGCCGGAAAAAATATCGTATATACAAGTAAAATGATACATGAAATGATTAAATAACATATTTTGGACACCCTTTAACACAACAAGTTGTAGCCCACTAGTTTCACCTCCTTGGTATGAGGACGTGATTGGTATGTTTGAACCCACTAGTTCTACTTTTTGAAAAGAGCTTTTACTATATTATTTTTGGACACTCTTTGTGAAATTCTTGGCTCTGCCACTATGTGCGGGCTAAGAAATTCGGCGAGGACACCAGCCCATTTGGCAACTCAATGAATGATTTGATGAATCACCAAATTAGCTCGCTGAAATAGCCTTAAAACATCGAGTCTCTAGATATTTTGGCGATCAAAAGGCCCATTTGGTGAACCGCCAAATATTTCAATGGGGGACCTCGAGATCACTGATTTGGCAGACGAGATCCATTAAAATGTCATTCTCTTTTATTTATATGGTCTTCTTATGTTCCCAGAAGGGTATTCTTGACCTTTTACCCTGAATTAACTTTTCTAAGTCCATATTGTAACCTAATATCATTATACGTATAGAAGTTCTCAACATCCCTAATTCTCCTTCTTCTAAAGATCAAGAACTCCAAGAAAGGGATTTCTCCAATTTTCCAAGATCTAAAGGCTCTAAGTTCAAGATTCTCTTCAAGATACCTAAGGTTTTCAATTCAAGATTCTTCTACACACTTCATCTGTCAAGATTTTTCTTCAAGACTCGTCATTAAGGTATGTAAGACTACTCATAGTGATGGACTATGTTTGTCCTCACACCCTACATCTAAATCCATTTAGTAAAATATTATGTTTAGGGTTCTACGCATAGTCTCTTGAAATCGAAATTCGGTTTGTGTTTCCGATTTCTTAAGTTCCGATTTCTTAATCATTTAGATTTTGATTCTCTTATGAATATTGATTCTTAAACAGTTGTTCATAATTTCATTATTACATGAGCCCTATTTATTGAAGTCATATTTTTAAAAGGTTCCTATATGAGTTTTTCTTATACATTAATTTCGGACTTGGAAAGTGAGTCCATGAGCATTTAAATGCATGATTTGAAAAGGGATTTTAAAATGACATAAATGGTTTCATATATTCTATTTGGAAATTGAGAAAAAATAGCATAATTGATTTTTCGAAAATCATTTCAGTAAAGGAAAGTGAAATAAAGGCCAGTTCCTAAACAGGGCAATTGAGCATAATTAATATTGATTATTCTGGGATAGTATCTAGCACCGAATTTGGTAAGAGTTCATTTTAACTAAAAGCCTCATAAACTACGTAGTCAACGTATAAGATAGGATCGTATCGAATTTCGGGTGACTCCTCACTTCCTCTCTGTAAGACATATTGGATGGATCCATAGATTATAGTTGTTATCCTATACCCGGCAAGGTATATGATGACTTTGGCAATGTGGGCAGGACGTTGTATCATTACTAGGCTCATAGTTATAATATTTTGTTAGAGGAACTCCCCAAAAAAGTATATTATATTATTTTAATGTTGTTTCTATTGCATATCTTATATTGTAAAACTTAAATGATTTTACCTCATGTTCAAGCTACACTTTCAATCAGGTTACTTTCAATCTCTTTCAGTTCAGTTATTTGTTTTATTCACCCCTATTACACACCATACATTTAATGTGATGATGTCATTCGACTTACATCATTTCATGATACAGATTCAGGTATTTAGGATCATCAACAAGCATTGCGTTGAGATTACCACATCCTCTCATCAGATTTTTGTGAGACCTCCTTGCTTTTGTAGGACTCCAGTTTATTATTTAGTTTTAGTAGTACTTTGAGGTGTCGTGCATCTTGTCCCATCACCTATCTTTAGATACTAGAGGCTTCATCGACAGGAAGTAAGATAGTTACAATACTTACTCAGATGTTTTGGCTAAACGTTTACTATTTATATTAAGTATTTTCAGATAATGATTTTATGTTCTTTAAATGTTTTGAAATTCTCATCTATTAAAGCTTCCGCATATTCTATAAAGCCATATGTACCATAGTTAATAAGGCCAAAGGTTCGATTGGGACTAGCAATAGTTATGAGTGTCGGCCATATTCAGGGTGTAGGCTCAGGGGAAAAAATATACATTGAACCTTCACTTAGTAAAACAATAAAGTTTACTCCTAAGTCATAATGGTGTCAGACTTAAACTATGACTGTTTAAGGAAAATAAAATATTACTAGTTACACATAATAATCAAGGTGTTGGCATGAGCTTTAAAAATTAGCACATTACGGCCTTGTGCTATCCTGATTTTATGAGTGCTTTTGAGAATTAGCCAAATTCTTATAAGAAACAACCTACTTCCTTACTCAGATAGATGAAATATTTCGAGAGTGCTCCTATAAGTTTAAAACTCCACCCATATGGGCTATATATTTTTCATTAAGAGTTTTTAAACTTAACCTCCCTAATTTACTACAAAAAAACAGTGCACTTACATCATAGAGGGGAATAAAAATAGTGCATTTTTCACAACAAGTCAGCATATGATTCGTTTAATTTTCTCATTGCACCTGGTTATAGGATCTCTAGTCCCTAGGTTGGGTTTCCTCATAGAAGACTCAATGATATATAGACTTCAATCTCATCCCCCTCGATATGCTCTAGACCTTTTCTCCTGTTAAAGCCTTAGTAAGATAATCTGCAAGATTTTCCCAAGATTTGACATGATAAACATTAATGGTATCACTTGTCAAATATGATCTCACATTACTATGTTTCCTCCTTATAGGTTTGGATTTATTGTTGTAATAACGATTTTGAACTCTACTAATTACAGCAGTGTTATAACAATAAGTTAAAATACGAGGAATTAATTTTTCAAAAGAAGGTATTTGAAATAATTAATAAATCTCTCAACCAATTTTCTTCCTCACTAGCTCAAGCTAAAGTAATTAGTTCAGCCTCTATAGTAGAGTTAACAATTATTGCTTTCTTTTTTGATTTCCAAAAAATAGCACCACTACCCAAAGTAAAAATGTAACTAGTGGTAGAAGAGGAATCACGTGATAAAGTTTTCAATATGCTTCAGAAAGCCTTCAAGTACAACATTATCTTTTTATAGAACAAATTGCAAGTTTTTGTCTCAATGAAATATTTCACAACTCTTGTTGTAGCATGTCAATGTTCATTATCTAGCTTTCTTGTGAACTTGCTAAGTACTCCTACTGTATATACAATATTATGCCTAATACAATAAATCACATATTGCAAACTTTAAATTAAGCAAGCATATTCCTTTTGATTTATCACATCATTTTTACTTTGAACAAAAAATAAATGAACACTAGAATAAAAAGAATTTACAACATGCTTGCAATCAAGAAAGTTATATTTTTTTCAAAATTTCTCAACATAATATGACTGGTCAAAGAAAATTCCATCACATGTTCTTGTAAGTTTACACATTTTGCTTTCTTGGTCTACTTTAACAAGTTAAATCACTCGGTTGATCCATATAGATTTTCTCATTTGGGTCTCTATTTTAAAAAAAAGTAATAGTTTTTACATCCATTTGATGAATATGCAAATAAAAAATTGCATCCATAACAATTAGAAGTTTAATGGATATAATTCTAATTATCAGAGAAAAAGTATCAAAAAATTAAAGGCCTTCTAGTTCCTTAAAACATTTAGCAACTAGTCTAGCCTTATATTTATCAATAGAGCCATTGTATTTCAAAAAAATTTCGTAAGACCCATTTGCAATCAATTATTTTACAACCTGGTTGTAAACCAACTAATTTGCATGTTTTTATTAGAAATTAGTCCATACTTGCCCATACTACTTTATTACATTTGTCCATTCTACTTTTAATATGCACATGCACACACTACCCACTTATTTGACTATTTTACATTACATTCAATAATAAGACTAGTATATTTACAAGTGTCTTCTTATCTCTTCTCTTATCTCCTTCCATCCGTATCTTCTTTTCTTGTCTTTTACACTTGTCATACTTTACATGCTATATTTATGACATACTACTATTACTATTATGACTTTTTTACATTTTTACGTACTAACTTTTTTCAATCTATGATTTCATTTGCTCATTTACAACCGATTTTCAAAAAAATAAATAAATAGAATCATGTAAAGATAAAACTTCTTGTAAAATAGGAGGTTCATCTCTAACATTAAAAACATAAAAATCAGGAAAAAAATATTTTTCTACTCTACCTCTTTTACTTCTTCTTAACTCAAAATCATCTATATTTTATGTCACAAAGTAGACGTAGAAGAACAAGGTAGTGACAAAATATTTTGTTCAATCTTCTGACCTCCAACTATTTTTAGAATCTAAAGGGAATTTGTTTTTATGAAAAATAGTCTCACCACATTCTATTATAATATTATCTTCGAGATTAAAAAAATCTATAGACTCTACTATTTGAAGCATAACAAGAAAAACACTAGTAGCTTTCTTACTCGGTTCTATAATTTTGGGATCCATAAGCCTCACAAAGGCTACACAATTCCAAACTCTTAAATATCTCAAACTTGGCTTGTGACCTTTTCGCTACACCATTTCATGTAGGAGAATAAAGATTAAATTCATTTGACTCATATTCACGGCCTCTTTTGTGACTTGTAGTTCTCTTTATTTTTCTTTCAAATTGATTTTTAACCTCATGGATAGATTTTAAAATTTTCAAAAGCATTACTTTTATTTTTCATCAAGTAAACATATGTTAATTATCTAAAAAAAAAAAGAAACATATGTTAATAGAAAAATCATCAATGAAAGTGCTAAGTATCTATTTCCTCCACGAATTAAAATTCCTCCAAGTTCACAAATATCGGTGTGAACTTATGATTCTAATAAATCAGCTTTTCTTTCAACTTGCAAACGTAGTCTCTTAGTGATCTTGGCTTTACTACAAGCTTCACACTTTTCAAAATTCTTTTTAATCATTGGGATTAATCTTAAACTAATCATGATTCCAAAATAATGATCATTAATATGACACAAATGAGCATGCCAAAAATTAGTAGAAGAGAGTATGTAAATAAAAGTAAAAACATTATTCATTTCAACATTCAACTTGAACATCTTATCACTAGCATACCCCTTTTCCACAAAATAGCCTTTTTACAATTATATATTGATAGGTTAAATAATTTGTTTGAAACCTTTTTTATTAAGAAGAAAATTAGACATCAATTTTTTTTCTTATGGAAGGAGTATAAAGTACATCTTTCAAAGTCAATACCCTTTCATAGGTAAAACACAATTTGACATCTTCTATTTCAAGCACTTGAATAGTATGAGAATCACCAAGCATGATGATTTTGGGATCCTCGAAAGGAGAATATTTTTTAAATCAATCTGCGACGTCATAACAGACATGACAGTTTTCACCAGAATCAACTCATCGTAGACAATGCACGGTCCCTTGTCTTGAACTTGTTGATTTTGTTCTTGGTTATCTGTACCATTATTTTTCATTTTAAGAGATCGGCGATTGTTTTTCTTGAAATTTTTCTTCTTAGGCCTTATAGAAGTATTTTTGTGAGATTTGGGAGTAGCGTTATTTGAACTTATTAAATTTACCTCATTGTAATATTACTCTCTTCTAATTGTAAAAGTGCATCTTGGCCCCTTGCCTCCTCTTCCATGCAGATTCACATTATCAATTACTCATGAGAGGTTTCCTTTTTTTTGTGGCGCATAGGTTTTTGAAATTCCTTCCAAAAAGGTGGACGTTTATCTATTATGCCACAAACAATAAGGTTATCTCCAATTTTGATCTCCTCAGACCGGAGCTCTTCAACAATCATTATAAAGTCTTGAGCTTCGTCAACCATTGATTTGTTGTCCACTATTTGAAAATGAAAAAAATCTACTAGCTACATATTTCTTCGCTCCATCTTCTTCGGTATCATACTTACTATGCAATATTCTCCAAATTTTCTTTGCATTAGTGTAAGTTCAATTATAATAATCATAAAAGTTATCAAATCTAATAGACAAGTAAGAATATAATACCGACACTTGTAGGAATCACCATCGTACTTTTCCACTTCTCTAAATGAGAAATAAGTTCATCATCATTCATAGAGGTGTTGCCAACTTTATTAGGATTCTTCTTAGTTAACACATAAGAAACATTGAGTAGATATAAGTAGAAAAGTATTTTACTCCTCCATCTCTTGAAATGTTTACCATTGAACCCGTCCAATTGTAGTATTCTTCACTTTTCCTCTATAACACACAACAACCGATTTACAAAGTATAACTCAACAAACTCTGAACAAGAGTTGAGTCCAAAGCTCCACAAAAAGAACATTTCCTTCAATTAATAAGGACTGTCTTCTGTTTTGAATATTATTTTTTTACTGAGTAGGTTCTCTTCTATTTTGAATCCAGGAAACTTGTTTACTTTGTTGAATTCAGTCCAAACAGTGAATACTTGGTAAGTGGGTCATTGGATAAATGCATGAATATATGATCAGTGAAGGAGGCCAAGATTGTAAAACTTATAATGGCAATGCCAATATTTCAAAGTGTATTGGAACAAGGAAGGCAACAATGTGGCAACTTCTTTGCAAACAACAAGGTTTGTGTGTCTGATATTTGATTGTAGAGGTTGAGAAATAGCTTTAAAAGTACTTGGCAACACAGAAGAGGCAGGAATTTCACAATTCAAGAAACTATCCCGTGCAGAAATGCAGATTGTAGATAAGCTTTTTTGATTTGTCACTCGGTGTCCTGTTTACCCACATTGGGGCGACTAAATCATTAGGGTACCGCAATCAAAGTCATTATGATATAGTCAGCCCTAATGTGGGTAAACCGAACATCGAGTGAAAAATTAAAAAAAACTTATCTACAATATGCATTTCTGCAAGGCAGAGTTTCTGGAATTGTGAAATCTGTGCCTTAGTGTTCCTAAGTCATTTTAAAGCTATTCCTCAACCTCCACAATCGAATATCAAACACACAAACCTTGTTGTTTGCAAAAGAAGTTGCAACATTGTTCCCTTCCTTGCTCCAACACACTTCAAAAATACCGCCATCACCATTGTAAGTTTTTATAATCTTGGCCTCCTTCATTAACCATATATTCATGCATTTATCCAATGACCTATTTGCTAAGTATTTATCGTTCAGACCAAATACAACAGAGTAAAGAGGTTTCCTAGATTCAATATGGAAGAGAACCTAATCGGTAAAAAAACAAAAGAATTCAACAAGAAGGATACAAAGATTTGATGATCTGATAGAAAGATACACAATTACCTCATTCTCAGTCCACTCTCTCCCCTCCCCCTACGTCCCCACCCAAATAAATGGAATAGGTATATAGGTATTGATAGCAGTGTTTTGGACGGCGAAAGGCGACAAGGGTCAACGAGGCACCCATCCTTTGAATACATAGATATCCAAAATATTTGAATATATAGATATTCAAAATTTCAAATAGCAATAACATATTAGCAAACATTAAGTCAAAACTAACCGTAGAATTACTATAAAACTAAATTGAGTTGGGAAGAAATAAATATCGAAGGACTAGAATATTTTCTTAAAGAAAACAATAGCCATATTGCAATAGTCTGCAGAAATTAAATAATAGAGCAAAAAAAAACAAAGACTGTGCACACTGCTGACTGCACATTAAAGAAGAAGAAAACAATTGCTAAAAATGTAGCTGCTAAAGGTCACGAAGCAGAGGAGACAGAAGAACTTAAGAAGAAGAGAGAAAACGTACCTGCTGGAGGTCTTGAAGCTGGAGAAGAGAGTCACTACTAGGACCTCGAGGGAAAAAAGGGAAAACAGAGCTGGGTTTGTCCAAAACTCCAAATAAACCGTAATGTTACCTTTTAATAATTAATTCAGGCCAATTTTTTTTAAAAATAAAGGTGACGCCTTTATTGGCTCGCCTCACCTCCCAATCGCAACTGGCCTTTGTTCGCCATTTTGAGGTCGCCTCACCTTGCCAGTAATGGGCGTAAAGGCTGTGCCTCACCTCGCCATTCGCCAAAGGCGATCGCCTTTGAAAAAAATGATTGATAGTTCAACTGAGTACAAGTAAACAAACCACATATAAGACGATCACCTTTGAGAATACTGATTTATTAAGAATGCCCACTACAAAAAATAGTCGATTTTGTAGAGGTTTAATGGGGGAGGTTACTAGAACCTCCTCAAAGTTATATCAAATTGCGGAGCTTTTCTGGACACCGCTATTTTTTAATTATATTTGCAGAGGATCTTAACCAAATTATTCTTGAAAAAAAGAGTGTTACTTCCCAAATCCTAATTTTCCCTTTAATTAACTTTTTAGTCATTCCCCTCAATTTTTTCCCCAAACCCCTTTCCCATTCTCTCACGGTGCAGGAATCAAAGTGTGTCGTATCAATCGCCTTCGCCGAAGCTATCGCCATCAAATTCATCGTCTTCGCTTCAACTACAAACTTCTCTATCACCACCTTTAACATCGCCGTCTGCACCATCATGTACCGCAAAGATCCATTTTCGTCGTTGATTTTCATCGTCAATTTCGATGCCACAAATTTTTCGTTGATTGTGATTGAACTCACTCTGCTGAACGTTGGACGGGTATCTATATGATTGTATAACAGTTCCAAATTTCCATTCAGAAGCAGCGGTGTATAAATAAACAATTTTGAAGCATCAATTTTCGGAAAGAGGTAGTAAAGCTCGGCTGTGTTGAAAAATGAACTCGTTTGAAAAAAAATGTTTTTTTATAGAAAAAAAATGAAGTTTTGGCTCGATTGTTGAAGTGGAGATGGAGAAGAGGTCAAAATTAGAGGATTTTGATTTCTTCAAGTTGTGATTTACTGGATTAAGGTACGATTATGATTTCTCACTAGTCATCTTCCGCCTCATTCTTTGATTTTGCTTTTTAAATTGTGACTGACACTTTCTTTCATTTTATTAGACATAATGAGTTCACATCGATTACATGTTACCATTCAAACTATGAAGAAGACTCCCTCGTTCAACATGCCATACCTTCACAGTAGAGTTAAATGAACCACTACACAGACAAACAATAAAACAAAACCAGTAAGCTCATAGAACTAAAAGGTTAGGTGCAATACTTAGATCCCTGTATGGGCTCATCGGACACCAAGAATCCATTTGCTGGATGGTTAAAGTGAAATTGTATCTCTCTGGAATATTTTTACTCGCAAGGGATTACAGGCCAGATTGCAATCATTCCAAATTTTGCAACTCAACTCTTGGGGTTTTAAAGTTCATCGGGACTTGAAGAGCAATCCGCAAATGGAGAAAAAATATGTGTTTAATTCTAAACTAATAATTGTAAGTATGATTATTTCCACAAGGTTAGATGCATGGTTATTTGTAATATTCGTCCTTTGAATTTTACCTGACCTACTTTCCCCCTTATGTACGCACATTCAGCGAGACAAAGCACTCACCACGTTCTGAGCCTCATTTTAGGGCTAAAGTCCGCATTTGACAATAGTTTACCATAAAAAGAAGTAAAAACTAAAGAGGGAAGTCAACCCAATGCACCCAAGGCTGTAAACTAGGAGCAATGAAGTGAGTGAAGATAATGGTGACTAGAGTATAAATCCTAAAAAGGACAAAAAGCTTTAGGTGATTTCTTCCTAGATGCCTAAACATTTATAGGCCCAGTGTGGAAGGCAAATCAGTCAGGTGAGGGATGGCATTCCCATTAATCTTTATTTTTTCCCCTTTGTTGTTCTTTTGGGATGTCTGCGTGTGTTTGGGTGGGGTGGGGGGTCGTAGTGTGAAAAACCAATAAGTGTTTAACATGAATAAATCTAATCTAACCGAAAAGATAAGTAATACATAATCAAGAATGATAGAAAGACTACTGTAAACAAGACTGGTAGCAATAGATAGAATAACTTGCCAGCACAACTGTTGATTCGGATTGCTTCTACCAGCTCCAGTTGGACTTCATTTGATGGTATATATCTCCTAAAAAGGCATAATAGCCAATGCAAATTTCTTTCTGTTAATCAAGAAATCCCCGAGGGCCAGCGGCATACCGCACCGCCACTCTACCCTATTCCATTTAAATATACCAAGCTTATGTCTGCAGCACATTTCAAAATGTGACATGCACATAATCCACACACCACGATTTAAGTTGATTTTGCTTGAGGAGCAACATTTGCAAGTTCCAATAATTCATAACAAAGATTTAAATAAGGGACTTCCTGATAACATAAAAATAAAATGGCAAGGAATGCTCAGAAGAAAAAGACAATAAGATGCATTAACACAACTCATACATAAATTCAGAACCTAAATAAATATTCAAAGGTACTTAGAAGACCTAAAAAGCAATTTTCTAAAACATGTGAAGACACAACTGTTGTATGTTTTCTTCTTTGATACTTTACCTACTTTAGATCGTGTCGTAGGTCGTTGTTCCGGCTTAAGTAGTGATAAAATCCATCTTTGGACTTCATCCATATCTGCTTTCCTTAGCTCCCTTGAATTGGAATAAATCATTAGCTGGTCTCTTGCATAGTAGCTCCATATAG
>JAJOOR010039255.1:0-27712 GCA_036250505.1 Solanum acaule | reverse complement strand
GATCATCCTGAGCTAGGAGTTATGACTGCTCAAAGTTGGCCAAAAACTCACTGATTTCCACACTTGGCCGAATTTCCAGATTCTGAATTTTTTTCCAAAAATGACTACTTCCAATTTCAAGCTTCTTCATATTCATTTTAAATTGTCGGGTGTTACACTTTTGCCTTCAAACAGATGCCATTTGGGGTGTATAATGCCCCAGCGACCTTCTAGTGTTGTATGATGTCGATATGTTTTGATATGGTGGAGGAAACTATTGAGGTATTTATGGATGATTTCTCTTGGTAGGTGACTCCTTTGATCATTGTATGGACCATTTGGCTGAGGTGCTTAAAAGTTGTGAAGATTACAATCTTGTGCTCAATTGGGAGAAGTGCCACTTCATGCTGAAAGAAGGGATAATTCTGGGTCATCAGATTTCTGAGAAACGGATTTGAGGTTGATAGAGCGAAAGTTGAGGTAACAGAAAAGCTTCCACCACCTATCTTTGTTAAAGGTGTTAGAATTTTTCTTGGGAATGCAGGTTTCTATAGGAGGTTCATCAAGGATTTCTCATAAATTGGACATCCATTGTGCAAACTGGTCGAGAAGGAATATATGTTTGATTTTGATGATGCTTGTCTGAGAGCATTTGGAGAGTTAAAGGAGAAGTTAGTTACCACACCTATCATTATTTCACCGAATTGGGGGCAACCGTTTGAAATGATGTGTGATGCGAGTAAAGTGGCGCTTGGTGTGGTATTGGGACAGAGGCGAGAGAAGATTCTTCATCCTATTTACTATGCTAGCAAAGCTCTAAATATGGCTCAAAAGAACTATACAGTGACTGAACATGAGCTTCTTGCAATGGTTTTCGCATTCGTGAAATTTTGATCCTACTTGCTTGCTACTAAGGTAGTAGTGCATACTGGCCATTCTGCATTGAGGTATTTGATGGCTAAGAAGGATACAAAACCGAGATTGATTAGATGGGTTTTGTTGCTGCAAGAGTTTGACTTTGTGGTGAAAGATAGAAAGGGGACATAAAATAAGGTTGCCGATCATTTGTCCAGATTGGAGGAAGAGGCTATGCTCAAGCTTGGTGATAGGGCTAAAATTTATGATACTTTCCCAGATGACCAGGTATTGGCTGCTTCTCATGATTTGATTCTTGGTTCACAGACTTTCCTAACTACTTGGCAAGTGATCTGGTGCCATCAGATTTGTATTTTCACCAAAGGAAGTAGTTTATGCATGATGTGAAGAAATTCTTCTGGGATGAGCCTTATTTGTATCGTAGTTGTGCTTATAGGATTATTCGTAGTTGTGTGCCCGAGGTTGAGATGTTGAGTGTACTAGATCTGTGTCACTCATCGCCAGTTGGTGGGCACCATAGTGGTTTTCAGACTGCGCATAAGATATTGTAGTGTGGGTACTCCTGGTCCACTATCCACCAAGATGCTCATGATTTTGCAATGTTTTGTGACCGTTGCCAAAGAGAAGGAGGAATCTCAAAGAGGCAAGAGCTTCCTATGAATCCTATATTGGTGATAGAGTTGTTTGATGTATGGGGCATTGATTTTATGGGTCCATTTGTGAGTTTACATGGGATGAAGTATATTCTTATTGCGGTTTTTTATGTGTCGAAATGGGTGGAAACAATTGCTCTTCCCATCAATGAAGGTAAAAGTGTCGCCGCATTCTTGAAAAATAATATCTTTTCCAGATTTGGTACACTTAGGGCAATTATTAGCGATGGAGGTTCCCACTTTTGTAATAAGATGTTCAAGGAGTTACTTGAGAAATATGGTGCCCGTCACAATGTAGCTACTCCTTACCATCCACAATCTAGTGGGCAAGTTGAAGTGTCCAACAGAGAGATCAAGCAGATTTTGGTGAAGACTGTGAATGCTAATAGAATTGATTGGTCAAGGAAGCTTGATGATGCTCTATGGGCCTATCGCACCGCATTTAAGACTCACATAGGTATGACCCCCTACCAAGTTGTATATGGGAAGTCTTGCCATTTGTCGGTAGAGCCAGAGCATAAGGCTATGTGGGCGTTAAAGAAGTTAAATTTGGATTGGGCCACCGCATCGAATCAGAGATTGAGTTACTTTAATGTGCTTGATGAGTTTCGCCAAACAGATTATGAAAGTTCAGCCTTACACATGGAGAAGATGAAGTATTTTCATGATTAAAGGATTGAAAAGCGAGAATTTTTTTGTGGGTGATCTTGTGCTTCTATTCAACTTTAGGTTGCTTTTGTTTTAGGGCAAGCTCAATCCAAATGAACTAGGCCATTCTTAGTCACGCAAGTGCTCCAACATGGAGCGATCGAACCTGAGAACAGTGAGGGTACAAGGTTCAAGGTAAACAGGCAAAGGCTCAAGGTCTATCTGGGAAACGCGGAAAGTGTGGAAGAAGTAGTTGAGGCCTACTATCTTGATGAAGTCTGAGTAATCAAGGGCCTGCATCATGCCGTGACGTTAAATCAAGCGCTGCTTGTGAGGCAGCCCAAGATGTAAAATCTAGCTAACTATAGGTTTTTCTTTTCAGTTTAGTAGTTTTCTTTGTTTATTTGCTTTTATGTATTCCTTTAGATAGGTGCTTTATTTTAGTTTTAGTGTTGGCTAGATATAGCATAGGGTCTGTGTCTAAAAAGTGTCAAGAAAATGTAAAAACAAAGGCCTAATGGTTGCTACATATGCAAGGACGAAAAGAAAAAATCTATAGAAAATGTTTGTTACAGAGGTCTACGGACGCCATCGAATGTCCGCATGGACCGTGAATGGTGTCCATAGATCCCAGGTAGGATCTCTAATTTTCTTAGTGAGAAAGTGACTTACGGACCCCATATACGGTCCATAGGTTAACCTACAGACCCCATATACGGTCCGTAGGTCGACCTACAGACCGAAGACGAGGTCTCGTTGGTCCAAACCCTAGTTTATGCCTAGCCCGACCCGGAACCCTTCTTAATAAAACCCCTCATTTTTTTAAACATCCCCCCTTTACCAAAAAAAACTCCCACCAACCGTTTTCAAACCTCTCCTCTACTTAAATCCCTTCATATTACTCCCATATCCCATAAATCACTCCCCTTTAATTTCCCCATTGTCCTAATTCACTCTCCTCTCTCCCAAATTCCCTTATTCTCCATTTTCCATAGGTTTCGGTGTTCGGGTTCCGCAAAAAGGCTAGTAAGAAGTTGTTGGAAGTCTAAAGTCATCACACCATCACCCACTTCCTTTGCTTGTAAGGTAATCAACTTCCCCTTCACGTTGAATTCTGGTTCATTGCTGTTATTGAAAGTCAGGAAGTGGATGTTGACCTTGGGCGTGATATTGTATGTGTTCAGCATGAATTGTATGTTAGAAACACCCATGGGACGATATAGTGATTGTGTAGTCTTAGTGATTAAATAATTTGGTGTAAATTTGGTCTAAATGAATGTTTCGACCTAGGGTTCCTGCGTTTTGTATGGAATACATGTTGAAAAATTAGTAATTGGACCCCTAGGGATAACAAACTATCATAAATTGTGTTGAAATGCATGATTAGACTTAGGATGTATGTTTGAAATTGTCAATTTGGTTTAAACATGAGGCATGTTGACTACCTAGCATAGACTTGATCCACAAGACCCCATCTACGGACCGTAGGTCAGTCTACGAACCATAGATCAGGTCCATGGTTTGTGGCACATAGCAATTCCACTAGGTGTGGAACCACGGAGGTGGACTACCATCCGTAGGTCAATATATGGACTGTTCTGCACATCTGTGGTTCCCATCAGTGCCCAATTTTTTTGGGACTTTAGACTTACGGAGAGGATCCATGGACCGTAGATAGCCAATGAAGGAACTGTTTGGAAAAATATTTAGTTTTTCGTTTGGTTCGTTCTTTGTTCTTTGTTCTAAAAATTTTTTTAGTGTCTTTTTAGTTTATATAGGTACTAATTCTCCCTCCACAGGTACCATGGCCCCGAAGAAAGCTCTAACTGTCAAGGGTAGATCCAAACTAACGGCACCAACCCAACGGCTAATCATCAAAGATACGGATGTGGAGAATGACCCCACATATGTCCCTCCCACACGAAGAACAACCCCCACAACACCCAGAACTACTAAGAATTAATCCAAGCAGGTGGTTCCCGACGTAGTCACTACCTCCCAGTCTGATGAGGGGGATACATTGATCGGATCACCGACTGGGTCTGCTTCCGGTTCTGAGTCCTCCTCTGCTTTAGGGTCTTCTTCTGGCTCCGCAACAGGCTCAAGTTCACATGGCCGGGCCACCTCGTCTGATAAGGCTACTAGTTCGGGGGATGTTCCAATGCCACCAAACACAGACTCTGCTCCGGTTGCTAAGGAGCCTAATAGATGGTGCGTTGAGGGTCAGTGGAAGATCTACAAAGATTCTATGATGTTAAATGAAAAAGAGAAGATGGGCTAGCTTATTATAGAGGAGCGCAGAGTTCTCACAAGGAGTCTCCACACCATACCTGACATCCACCGGCTCTTTCAGCAGCACAAATGCGAGTGGATAGCTCGGCACCCCGGGACTTATAGCGAGGAGATAGTAAGGGAGTTCTATGCTTCCTACGCAGCCATCATCCGAAGCTCTATTCACAAAAATGCCAAGCCCAGAGCCTAGGCACCACTCACGGAAATAGTAGTGCGCGGGTTTTCAGTGGATATATCTGAGAACACCATCCATCATTTCCTCTACGGCCCTTGCTAGACTTGGTAACTCAACATGGCCAAGTTTGACTATAGATGGGACATTGTGCGGAGCGTGGAGTTCCAGCGAAGTGCAAAGAAAATGAAGACTATATTACATTGGCTGGCACAATACATTGCTTCTGACAGAGATCGAGCAGAGTGGGTCACCACCCCGGGTTTAAGCATAAAGAAGGCCAGTCTCACATTGGTAGCCAAGTTATTTTGGCTTTTGGTTTGGAATAGGGTCTCGCTTACTTTGGATAGATCAGTGATGGTTGCATCTTTGATAGCTCGATTTGAGATCAATTTTGCCCGCATGTTGTTGGTAGTGATCCATGAGAGGGCATTCAGGTCTACCACTACTTTACCCTTTCCGTGTATGATCTTTCAGTTGTGCAGGGATGACGGGGTGCCTATCTGGCATTGGGACAAATTGGTACAGGCGACCGGAACCCTTGACATTAGCGTTATTCAGGATAAGACCAACGTAGCTGCCCCAAAACGTAATCCATAGATTGAGGTGCCATTATTCGGAGAAGATTTAGTAGCTGATGTGGAACAATTGTAGGTTGAGGAACATGCCCCTCCAGCCTACACTGATGATGCCCCGGCCTCCCCATCTAAGGCTGCTTGTCGGGCCCCTAGCTCATCCAGAGCCACCTCGTCTTCAGGAGTTGTTGCTGTGCCCTTAGCTCAAGTTCAAAAATTAGAGCCTTAGATGGCCACGCTGCTCCATCATGTGAAGCCATGGATGCAGCGGTCTATTGCAGAGTTTGAGGTTAGGATGGAGACCATGATGGACCAGAAGGTCCAGCCCATTCATAAGCGCTAGGATGCATTCGAGTTGAGAGTCCTCAAGCGACCAGCCCCTGCCACAGATCTGTCCTCTTACCAGACCGAGTTAGACAGTCTCCAGGCTAACCTTGATGCAATCCTTGCCTCACCCACAGATAAGCCAGAGTCTGCACCTACTACATTAGTTGATGATATAGTGCTTGATGCTTTATTCAGAGATGACGTAGCACATCCTGAACCCCACCCGTGCTCATTGGAAGAGACACCGCTTTAGTCATAGTTTTTACACTACTTAGGATGCTCGAACAAAGAAGCGGGAGCACCATCAGAATGACTAGGCTATAAGAGCCTCCATTGTGGATGAGGAATTGCGCCAACAGAGCGTTCGTGAGAGTACTCTTGGAATCGAGTTCTAGGCCAACCACTAAGGGCACTGTGCGAGATGATGTGAGCACCACTAATGGTATGGTAAGATTAATTGATAGCATTACTGAGGGTGTTGTTATAGATGTTGTGGGCACTATTGAGGGTGACCCAAGTGTTGTTCCAGCGGGTTGTGGGAAACTGGACCCACCCGTTTGTTGATGAGTCTTCAGCGCTATACGCCACAGGCGTTCTTCACCCAATCCTTTAATCTTTAATTTTTTTGCATTGGGGACAATTGCACTCTATTTTGTTGGGGGTGGGGTAAATGGATTGTGAGTGATATAGTGAAGTCTGAATAACCCAACTCATAATCTTCTCTTAGGGTTTTCTTTCCTGTGTTCTTTTTCCGCAAGATACTATTTTTAATTTATGTTGAACCGGCATGTGTTAGGAGTGTATGTGTAGAAGCATGAGAAAGAATGAAGCATGATGGCATAATTAAGAATGAAAAATGATACCATCCAAAGTTTGTGATATGTGCTAAAGTATGTAGGCTAGAATGAGTTGAATGTGTTGACTCTGAGTATGACATGATAAAGAACGTACTTGATCTCATGACTTAAGCTAAAACTTGAACTGGGTAATATGATAATCTGATAATGAAACTATGTGGCAAGAGTCTGTGAGAATGGTTAAGTGTTCATATAGTTTTGTGCCAATCTAGAACTTACCCAATTGGTCTTGCTAGGATAATCAAGGCTAGAAGTTAGGAAATGATCACAGGCCATTGTTCAAATTAGTCCACTTAAGCATAAAATGATCTAACCAAATGGTAGCATTATTCCCTTTTGATTCAATTGTTTGAGCCTAAAATTGACCAATTCTTTTGTTTCACCTAACTCACCTTCCCTTAAAAGCATTGTCTTCGCCCCGGTCCCTCCGTGGACATGTGCACCTTGACTTAGGCCAAAAGCCTAAGTTGAGGGTGGCTAAGCTCAAAAAGTTACCTTGATCTTGGCTCTGGTACGACATCGAACATTGTGTACCTCAACTAATGCAAAATGCATAAGTTGAGGGTGGCTATGAGAAAGGATACCAAATGGAAAAAGGGTATGAAAAGTGTTTCATGTTGAATAGAGGACAAAGTATGAAAGAGGATGTCAATTTGTGCAAAAGAAGCAAATGAAAAGTGTGAAAATAAATAAAATAAAATAAAGTAAAAGAAAAAGAAGAAAATTAGAAATAATAGTCAAAAGTCGCATCCTTGGTTGAAAGGAGTTGAGGGAAAGAAATTGAGATGAAAAGTAGCCAAAAATAGGTCAACGAAGAGGTAAATAGCAATGTAATGTCAAGGAGTGCAGAAAGTCACTAAAAAGTACCTAAATGTAACACACTTGACCTCGATCCTAATTTACAAGCTAAGAAAATTCCTATAGTGATCCTAGAAACTAGTTTTGGAGAGTCTAGGCAGTGAAAATAAGGGCAAGCCTATGGTATTGAGAATTAAATGTACTTGAAATTCCTTCTGAGCGTTAGTGTTGAATGAATCCTTTTACTGAAAATCATATTCATTGTGTGAAAAAGGATTTCGTTTGAAGTACGGGCAGTAGTTACATTGTTGGAAAGTTGGTACCTTGCTGATAGCCAAACAATGTATGTTGTGTGTTGATTGGTTGATCTTTGTCATATTTTGATCCACATGAGTTAGCTTGTTGAGTTTAATAGAAAAGATTTGCACTCAAACAGAGAGTTAGGATAGAGAGCCATGTGATTGCTTATGATTGAATGCTTGCTTCTATACAAGTGTCGTTTAGAGTCTTAGTGCATCGCTTGAGGACAAGCACTGAAATTAAGTTGAGGGTGTTGATATACTGTGAGTTTACGGTATTTTTAATACATTTCACTTAAGAGTTGTGTGTGTTTAGGGCCATTTTGTAGTGGTCTTAATGTGTTTTTATCTTGTTTGCAAGAAATAAGTTCGGACATGGGCGCTAGGAGACAGTTGAAGTAAGGTTGCAGAAAAAGCCACCTATGGACCGTGGACTGACCGTGACTGGACCTACGGTCTATAGGTCAGTGTCGTAAACTGCAACCGCGTCCACAAACTTTATTTCCTTATTTTGTTTCTTTTTTAGTTGGGACTTGTTTTTCTATATATAGGGCATGTAAACCTCATTTTTGGGGGTTAGACCTTATTATTTTAGTTCTAATTTTTGGCTTTGGAGAGTAACTTACAATTTTAGCAATTCTTGATTTCCTAAGTTCGTTTTGAAGATTTTGACTTTGAAATTAAAGTTGAGATTCTTGGTTTCTTCTACTTATTACGTAAGTTCATGTTTTCTTCATATAAAAATATGAATTGTGTTCTTGCTATGGGTAACTAAATCCACAACTAGGGTTGTGGGAACCATGAGCGATTAACAAAGTATGAATAGTAACTAAGTAATTCTGGAATAGTGTTATTACATGCATTGATAATTCTTTCGTTTAGAAGTCTTTTTAGCGGTTGCAAACGTTAGAACTCGTCTTGTTGCTACTTGCCGCACCAAGGAGGTAGTTAATAAGAAAGCAATTATCAACATGGATTTAGTGTGATACTATCTAATAGTCTAATGTCAATTGGTGGGAGGCTAAAAAGTAAGCCATACATTGATGTGATGTCTAATATGATGTAAAGGTAAGGGTTAGTAAATTATACACGCGTAGTCAGACCAAGGTGCGGGATGAAATTCTCTAGTTGCCGGACTAACGAATTAGAGATACCTAACTTATCACTTTGCATGTTATACACTAGGAAAGGATTACTACTACTAGGAATACCGCGTTTTGTTCTTATGGGGAACACGTACACCCTAGTTATTCTCTCTCATTGATAACAACAAAGTTGGAATCCTGGTCACTTGTTACTTAACAACAATCAAGCATTTGTTTCACAAATCCCCGCCCCCCTTTACTAACTTGTTTCATAAATACGTTGACTAAAATAATATAATCGTAAGTTAAGTTTAAGTCTAAACCATATTCCTCGTGGGATCGACCCCAACCTCCAAGTTGTGTTCTTTACTTGATAATGATCTTTTATACTTCTTTAGGGAGGTGTAATTTGAGAGTATCAAGCATCTGGTGTTTCATGACTCCATGCTTAAGAAGTGTATTAGAGATCGGACATCTATTATCCCTTCAGAAGGTTTGGGAGTCGATGAAAGTCTTTCATATGAAGAGATTCTAGTAGGAATCCTAGACCGGGAAGTCAAGAGTTAGAGAAACAAGGAAATAACTTCAGTATAAATTTTGTGGAGGACACACATAGTTGAGGGTGCTACTTGGGAAGCCGACACCGATATGAAGTCCAGATATCCTCATCTCTTTCCTTTCACTACCATTCAAGCTTGAGGTAAGTAGTTCCTCTTAAGTTTTAGTATTTTGGGAGTTATGTGTGCTATATGCGTTTTCCATGATTTCCTTATGTTATGCATGTTCTTGATGAAATTCATGTTTAGTAAGAAAATGAGTTTTTATGATTGATTTTCCTCATGTTGTTGTGCATTAAGTAAGAGTTGCCTATATTACTTCATGAGATGAATTGATGAACATGCTTTCATATGCTTTTGATAAAAATGGCATATAAGCTCCATGATATTGTGTTGATCATGCTTTTATTTGGAGAAGGTATTTCCTCCTATGATTATGAGAAATGTTGAGTTTCATGCATAATCGGTTATTGGATGTTGTTCCTACTCCCTTGTGAAGGAATGAATTATGTTTGATATGTAGTTGATGTATCCTCCTTTAAATTGTGCATTATTTTGATGTTTCATGCATGATGGGCAGCTAGTCTTGAGTCTTTAATTCCGTAAGGTGTTTAGATCACCATTCGTGGACGAATGTTCCCAAGTGGGAGATAATGTAACACCCCAGAAACTAGTAGGCTAAACTAGAGCTTGATTTGAGGGTTAGAGTCGTAAATAACTCCTGGTATTCAATATATAGTTTTTTGGGTTACAACGTCAAGGTACGACTTCCCAAGGACAAACCATGGGTCCTTTAGGAGGACCCAAAATATTTGGCCCAAAAAATTCCACCCCGTGGGTGAGGGGTCGTGGGTCAGGCCCCAAAAAGTAAGTTGTAGGACCCGACCCACGGACCACCAGCACGCCATGTGTATCCATCCACGAACCGTGGTAGTGGGGTCGTGGGTGGTCACCTGAAGCTGCCGTTTGGCAGTTAAGTGTAGGGGAATTATGGGGTTTTCCGATTTAAATTTATATTAAGTGACGTCATTTTATACTAAATTAGAACACCTATATAAGGATTTTAAGTCACCAAATTAAGTTATCTTCCAAATCCCAAAAGAAAGACCCAAACCCTCTCCAAAAATTCTCTCTTTACAATTCAAAGGAAGAAGAAGAAGAAGAAAGGTGAAGCTAGGGTTGAAGGAGCAAGGTTTTCTACTAAATTTCATTGGATTCATAGCTAAGGTATCGTATCTCTTCATCGATGGTGCCTCTTCAAAACCCCCAATTTCAAAGCTAGAAATCCCAAAAGTTAAGGTTTGACTTCAATATCATGGATTCCTTTAAAATTCATTTTTAATGATTGAATTATGTTTTATTATGAATATAATGATGATTTTATATGGATTTATGTTGAATTCCTAAAGAATCCATGAATTCCCCTATTTTCCCAATTTGGATCTCAAAGTTTGGGTATTGATTGATGCACGTAGAATATGGTAGAATTATGCATGTAGTAATTAAACTACATGAATTATGTTATAATCCATGTCTAATGTAGTAATTGTAGATGTGTTAATGAAATATGATATATGGTCCTTGAAGAGCAGGGTAGTAGAATTATAAATGATCATGAGATTTATGATTATGCTTTAAAAACACTTTGACAATAAAGTGCTTATGATGCTGATCTTGTTGTTGTGTTTTTAAAAGGTTTATCCTCACTCACACACCTATGCATGAATATGATATGATGTGAAATGTTTTCTCATAAAATGATGATTCTAAGGTTTAAAGGCTATTCTCACCTATTTGAATCTAGGGACTATCTTATAAATTATGTTGGAATGAGTGTCCAGACAGTTCTTCCATAATAATGAGTTAAGTCATGACTTAATATGAAATTTGTGGGAATCAATTCTTAGCACCGAGTGGATATTAATATGAGATGGATGGTCTTCCGTTAGTAGAGGTTGGGTTTCCAATGGAAGCTCTCCCGTTAGTAGAGGCCGAGTTTTCCTAGTAGTAATCTCTTGGGATGGAAGCTCTTCCGTTAGTAGAGGTCGGGTTTCAAGTAGAAATCTCCATATCCCATAACTATATGCCATCATAGTCTTTAACTAGTGGATACACTTAAGCTAAGAATATGGGTCTACCTTTGGCAAGTAGGACAACACCTTTTCGGTGTGGGGTAGACAACGGATTCCATGTTATGCTCACATGGTCTTTGTCGGGTAAGGCTTATCCCCACTATGATAGTATGAAAAATAACATGAATTATGGACTATGACTACTCAAGAAGTGTAACACCCAATAGAAACTAGTAAGACAAAGCTAGTTCCTAACAAATTCTAGTTGGTGAAACTAGAGACTTACGTGCTAGTTATTAAGGTTGTTGTGAGATTTTATGTTGTAAATGGTTTCCCGAGCTTAGGTTGAGGGGTTTAGGGGTTAAACGTCAGAGTACAACTCCCCAAGGACCAACCAATGGTCCTTGAGGAGTACCCTAAAGCCTAACCCCCAAGGCTCCCCAAATATGCCCAAAGTTGCCCCTTTGTGTGAGCTATGGATGGGACCTATGGGGTGTAGGTTAATCCACGGTCCATAGCCCATGGTGGTGGGTCAAGGCTTACATTCCATGGCATCTGAACCATCTACGAACCAACCAGTACGGGCCATGGTCCCACTCACGGTCCGTGGGTCATGGACATGGATGGGACCTGCACTAGCTGTCCAAGACACAACCTAGGTAGGGGTCTTTAGGTAAATTTGTTTTTAATTAGTTTTCATTAGGGGTCATTTTATATGGAGTTATTTTACCTATATAAAGTACTTTATGTCATTAAACACCTCATTAATTCATTATAACCCAAGACCCCAAATCAAATCCCAAATACTCTCCTCACCAAAATCATCTCTCAAGAACTCCATTGAAGAACAAGAAAAGAGATCAACTAGGGCTTGAAGAATGGGGCTTTTTTATACAAATTTGGTTGGATTCTAAACATATGGTATGGTAGTTTTCATACTTGGGTAGCTATCACCCAAGGAGTTCCTTCAAAAGCTTTTATCTTAAACCTAGTAATCCCCAAAAAGCTAGGGTTTCAACTCAACCCCATGGATTCCTTTCAAAGTTGGTTTTAAAGATTGAATTATGGTTGTTTATGAATGTATTACTCATTTTGTATGATTTTAACAAGAATTCCTCAAGAATCCATGAGTTCTTCAATCCAAGATATGGTCCTTCTTTACATTAGGAATGTTGTTGCAAATTGGTCCAGTAGATTGGATGTGAGTAGATCATGATGTGGTTGCATGATTTTAGTATGATTCCACATGTATACCGATTAACCTAAGATTATAAGGTGAAATTGATGTGGCCTAGGGCTATGTCATGAAAGAGGCAAATTGAGGTGTAGATGTGACCTTCTAAGATTGATGAACTTCTTGATGAATTGCCTTAGATTAGATCACCTAGACATGAATGCGTATGAGTAAATCTTGTGAACATAAACTAATTGATTAGGGCTTACATGATGAATCATGGTTGAAGTAGTATTGAGATTTAGTTTACTTGATGCTATATGCCTATAATTGAGTAAGAATGAAGCATGTGGTTAGTTACCTTGAGATTTAGGTTTGCATGATGACCAAGTAAGGTGTTGTTTGAGAGTAATGCTCATAATATGAAGATGACTCCTAGGTCTTTAAAGGTAAAATATAAAAATAATGAACTATGAATATGGAAGCTTTAAGAAGGAAGCTATTGTGCATGTTGAATTGTATATGGTATTATTGTGGAAGGACTTTACGCACATGACCTACAATATGAGTATATGAGCTTATGCATGCATTGAATGAACAACTTGAATTACAATTATGTCTATGTCTAAGATGATGAATGCTAGATGTGTTTATTTGATATGGTCTATGATACTTGTGTGCAAGATATGAGAATTATGCATGGTTGTGATAATATGTGCATACCTTATGAACACTTTATGAGTGAAGTGTCTAAGATGATAATATTGTTGTTATGTCATTGAAAGGAGAATTACACACACACTTCATGCAGGAACATGATTACGATGTATATATGGTGTTAATTGAAAGTATAGTTCTCATATGCACCTGTAAACATTTCTATGCATGATATGTTCATGACCATGATGATCTTCTTGTGTTGATTGAAAGTCTATTCTCATGCAAACACATGATCATAATGTGAATGTTTTCCTCATATATTAGTAATGATTCTAAGGTTGAAAGTTAATTTTCACCTATTGAATCTGTGAGCTATTATTATTATTATGAGTTGTGTTTGATAAAAGGGGAAGATATCCCTTCATTCATGTAAATTCAACTCAAAGACTTAAACGAGTAATTTTGGGAAATAATGCATAGCACCAAGTGTATATGGAGAGTGAGGTAGAGGCCCTCCCGTCAATACAACAGGCCTGGTTCTGTTAATATAATCTCATGAGATGGAAGCTCCTCCGCCAATACAATAGGTCGGGTTTCTAGAAGGAATCTCCATATCCCATAACTATGTACCCATATATGTTTTTAGCTAGTAGATCCACCTAAAAGCTAATACATTTTAGTTCTACCATAGACAAGTAGGATACCTTCTTTCGGTGTGGGGTTACACGACACCAGATTCCATGTAGCTCGCATGGTCTATATCGGTTAAGGCTATTTTCCCTCCATGAACAAGAAAGTGAGTTATGTGCTATGGTTCCTCCAAAGGATCTACTTAGTATGAGTAGTATTATGAGATGCCATTCATACATGGCACAAGTAGACTTTGAGAGTAGCCAGTGTTTCTCTTATGTAAATGAACTATGAACATGAAACATGAACTATGACTAATGACTCCTCAAGAAGAACTACTTAGTGTGAGTGAGGGTATGAGACATCACTCAGACAAGGCACAAGTAGACTTTGACAGTACCCATGGTGTGGTTCTATTACATTATGATGATTTATGAAATAATGCATACTCCATTTGGATTGTTGTTATGATTGACTTTCCTTGACATGAGCTAATGAATATGAATGTTCCCTTATCTATGAGTATTCAGTATGGATGAGACTAATGTATGACATGTATGAGCATGGTGACCTAAAAGTGGTACTTAGTGTAGATAGGGTTATGGGATCTTATCTTTGCATGTCACAAGTAACTTAGGGTTACTTATGTGATGATTCTATCATGATGAGATGATCATGGTATTTGACTATGTATGTTCATTATGTCTTATGATGATTTATATTTGCATTATATTTATGATTGGAGACTATGCTTATGATTATGTTGTTATCCTTTGTGCTATGATTAACTATATATGAGTTGCCTTATGAGTGCTGTTTTCCAACTCTTTCAAAGAAGATGTTCAAATTGGCATATAACATGGTTTCAACTAAAATGTCCCTTTTAGCATGTTTTCAATGATTTTTATGCATGGCTACCATACTTCGTGGATTTTTCTACTAACCCATATTTCTTCCTTTTCTATAAGTGTAGGGTTTGGTTCTTAAAGGTGGTCTTCTATTGATTCAAGCATGGGATAGATAATCCCCTTTGCTAGTTGGTGAGTCCTCAAGATTCGAGGATGAGTATCTTTACTTAGCAGTTTATTTTAGTATATCATTTGAGAACTATTGTAAGGGTTGTGTCCGTATTTGTTATTCGATTGTATTTAGATGGCTAAATGAGACAATGTCTAGACTCCCATTCACTTTTAAGAAAGACTTTGATTGTAAACAAAATTTTAATTTCCGCATCATTTCTATGACTTGTTGTTTATGATATGCTAAGGGCTTGTATGCGACCCCTTCGGGGTCAAGTATGCCGTGTTATATCTAGAGGGTACCCCTAGGTCGTGACAAGAAGCTTTACATAGAATGGGTATGATTATGGGATCTTACTCATGTATTGCATAAGTAGACTTTGAGGGTACTTATGGTATGTCTCTCCAATGATATGATTATCTATGTAATGAACATGCTTATGACTAATGTTTTTCCATTATCTTAAAAATAATGCTTTAACTTAGTAAATTGCATGCATTCAACTAAAATGTCCTTTTCAGCATGATTTCAAGGATTTATGCATGACTATCATACTTACTGCATTTTTGTACTAACCCATATTTTCTTACATTTTTCTCAAGTGTAGAGTCCGGTTCTTAAGGTAATCTCCATTTGGTTCAAGCTTGTGTTCGACTATTCTCCTTGCTTGTTGGTTAGTCCTCGTGGTTCGAGGATGGATGATATCTTTGTAGTTCTTTTCTTGTATTTCTATTTTTGAATTATGTTGTAAGGGTTGTGACCCTATTTGATTCCAATATTGTAATAGATGGCTATGTTGAGAAAACTCTAGACTTCTGCTTTTCTTTATGAAAATTTTGGAGTTGAAATGTATGTTTACTCTGTATTGTTCTATTTTTATGTTATGATATGCTAAGTGTCTTACATGGTGCCTTTCGGGGATCTATGTGCCTTGTTACATCTAAGGGGTACCCCTGGGTTATGGAACTTAGTTCTTTACTATAGATCAAAACTTTGCGTTCTTGATTTAGGGTTGACAATCAGGAAGATTTTGGTTGGCTATTATTGTAAGTCTATTATATTATGCTTTCGATAATCTTTACTGCTGTTTTTCTTGAATTAATTAGAGGTGATTAGTCCGAGATTTTGACTAATTTAAGGCTTTGTTTTGAAAGTATAAGTGTCCTCAAATGCCTAATTTATGCTCTAAACTGATGTTAAAGTGTTGATTTGCTGCATTACAAGGTAATGAGCAAGGCAAGGACACTATCGGATAAAAAGGAACTACCAAGCTGAAAAAGTGAAGGAAAGAGATCCTAGTGATCAACAAGACAACTCGGCGAACCACCAAGTGACTCTTTTGTTCGCCTAAATTTCCAGCATGACAGCCCTAGTAAAGAACCAAGTAGGCGATAGAGATGCGCAGTCGGCGAATCGCAGATCGATTCCGTGACAACAAGTTGGATCACCAAAATTTAAAAAACTTTTGAGGATGAGGACCAATGTAAAGTGGCGATGGAATGGAGAAAACGGCGGATCGCCGATCCACTCGGAGAGGCACGACTTATTCCGCCAACTGGACTTTCAGGCCAAAGAGTGCGAAACTATAAATTGGAATTAAAAAGGGAAAATGAAGAGTTCTAATCCCCAAGTTTGAGAGTTAGAGTTTTCTTTGATTTTTTCAGTTCTTATTGTAAATTTTGAGGATTTCTAAACTTAAATGTGAGGATTTTCAATTGGGTCTTTGAATTTAACAATTTTAGAATATAGTAAAAGCTTGGAGGCAATAATCCAGATGATGGCCAATCGATTTGGTAATTATTTTTACCTTTTTATGATGTTTAGCTAAAACCCCAAATCTTGGAGTTTGATCATCGCATTATTGGTTGATTTAGCTTATGGGTATTGTTATTTATTGATTCAAATGCTTAATTGAAGTTGGTTTAATCGATAGTTGTGTTTTAATCTAAGAATTGTAGTTGCAAATGCAGTTCGAACTTTGAATTTCGGGCTTGCTTGAGAAAGAGGTTTTAGAATGAAAGCTTTCACTTGATGATTGTAGTTATTGGGTTGATATGGGTTTAGCTCGAAAGAGTAAATCCTAAACTCGATTCTACCTATCTAGCTCGAGAGAGTAGATAAATAAAGGTTTTGGGCTTTTACTATTGTAAATTTTGTTGATGTTCGAAAGAAAGCACTTGAATCGTGGTTGTTGTTCGAGAGAAAACTATCGCATCTATAGTCTAGCCTACCCACTGAAGTTTAGCAATTCCTTAGTAATTTCAATTACCCATGTAGCGAAATTAGCCTATAATCAATCACATCCCGAAAATTCCTCTCTATATTGTTATTTACTCTATTTTGCTTTTGTTGTAGCTGATAGTTGACAATCCTAAAGCCGATATGACATTCGTTTTCACACCCTTAGAATTATTTACTTGTTACCACTAATGTATTTCCTATAGCCAATTAGACCACTTTTATAACTTCATAACTCAATTTGAACACGTATTGCTCTATGTGGGTTCGACCCCATTTCTTCGTTGGATTTTATACTAGTTAACGATCGTCTACTCTTAGAATCAGATGAGGTTTATTGGAGACGTTAATCAATATGGCGCCGCTGCCGGGGAGTGGTGCTGTTGAAGATTCTATTATTGAAGTTGAATTGTATTCTCTTTGTGATAGTTGAATAGATTTACTTTGGTTTGTGTTTGTGTTGACTATATTTTAATAGAAGAAGACATGAGCGTGAACGGGAGTAATGGTAGCAATATAGACCACCAAGATGACATCAGAAATCTAAACTATGTTAATGACCCAACGGAATTAGGCGGTGTTGGTGCAATACGTCTACCCGATGTTGAGGGATATGTAAAAATTGTATGGAGGGCTGGCTCATGAGGATCCCCATGAAGATATTCAAAATATCATGGATGTTTTTGTCCCGTTCTCGTTTAAGAAAATCTCTCAAGAATCAGTCTGCCTCAGGTTGTTCCTATTTTCGTGATGCGGGAGGCTACGAAATGTTTAGCTGATCTTCCGAGGTACTCCATAACCACTTGGGATGAACTTACCGTAGTTTTCTTAGTAAGCTTCTTTCCTCCTTCAAGGATGATGAACTTGAGAGATAATTTTCTGACTTTCTTGGAGGGTGAACCGATACATGAGACGTGACTGTGATTTCAGGAGTTGTTTCTTAAGTGTTCGACTCACGGGATGACGGACAACGTGTTGTTACAACACTTCTATAGGAGTCTCGACTCATTGAACAAAGGTGGTGCTGAAAACTTGTTGCGGGGGGTATAATGCAGCAACATTTTGAAATAGCATCTAGTCTCCTTGATGACATGACCAAGATCAACATAGCATGGTACACTCGTGAAGACCAAGTGTCTCCTCTTACCTTTAGGATGTCAAAAGAGCAAATTGAGAAGGATCAAGAGAGAGACCAAAATATGGCAAAAACGATGACACAACTGGGCTTGTTATTGAAAAATTTGATGGGTAGTGGGTTAAAAAGTGTGAATGTTGTTGGTATTCGTGGTTCAAACACTGAACAGGAACATTTTGAGACGTTGTGCAATAAAGAAGTAAACTTCCTTGCGAATCAAGAAGGAGGTTTTCGTTCTAATTATCAAAGGTGATGGTGACAAGGATAGATATATCCGAGTGCAATAGAGATGATGGATGGAGAGAGTGTGATAGAGAATGTAGTGATCATAACGCCACTTGGAAGGAAAGAGATGGTGACAAGGATAGATATATCCCACCGCATGAACGTCAAAAGCCTAATGATCAAAAGGTTGACTGAGAGAATTTCCGTATGGATGACATGCTTGTCCGAATTCTCAACAAAGTGGAGGGGTTGGACAAAGTGTTGAAAGAAATGAAAGAGGACATCTCCACACTAAATCAGACGGTCACCACACATTCTATTTCAATCAATCAATTATAAACGCAAACAGGTCAAATTTCTTCTCATTTTAACTTATCACGACCCGAGAGCATCCCCTATCCGAATCATGGCATACTCGACCCCGAAGGGGTCTTATACAAGCCACATATTCATTCATCACATTTAATAATGAAAATAGCGTGGAATTAAAAACTTATTTAAATCCAAACTAAGAAAATACTCATTTAAACATCTTTCAAAAACACAGCGGAAGAGTAAGTCTGACATGGCCATCCAAACAATGTACTTGAAAACTAAGGTAGGGACACGGCCCTTTACAATAGGAAACACTTGAAATGTCTAACACATGAATAATAAGGAAACTTCAAAAAGATACTTGTCCTCGGTCAATGAGGACATACCACTCTTCGCCTTGGAGAAGACTCAATCCAAGCTCTTCAATATAGATGGAAGCAATCACTTGCCGGAACCTACACTTGTAGTTAAAAAGGGTAGAAATATGGGTTAGCACACAAAAATGTACTAAGTATGATGACAATGCAAAACCATGCTTGAAAAGGGACAATTTGGTTAGAAACCATGCATTATGTTACTTTCTAGAAATATCATGTACAATAGCATAAGAAACATACAATACAAGTATAATCATCATGCAAGTGATAATACCACATTTACACAATATCATCAAGTAAACCATTTCCATTAACTTAGACTTCACTTCAAGTAACCCTCAAGCTATGCCTTGTGCAATGTATGGGTAGCGACCCACACCACCACCCACACAAAGGCACCACCTTAAGGTCACCAAAAGTGAACTGACCATTCCTTCATTTTCACCTTTACACAATATCCATACAAGACACATAAACATTACATGAATCACATCATCACATAAACATAGTCAACAAGTAAGTCATTTCATCGTCCTAGGTACTCTATCTAAAGTTACCCTAAGACACACCTACGTAAGACATGAAGTGGCCGCTCATACAACCTCTTCATACCACATCTAGGTATTCCTCAAGGCTACAATAGACTAGAACCCTTCTATTTCAACATAACATGTCAAACAACTCATTTCATGAATATAAGCTACTCATTTATCATTTCATTTAGACCTTAAGTCAACTTTCTTCAATAACTTCATTTAGAACACATTCATGTTAGAGTCATTAGGATTTAGAGAAACTCACTATGACCCTCTCAAAGCCTACTCGTGCAATGCATAGGTTGTATCCCATAATACTACCTACACTTTGTAGAATCTATGAAGAAACCACAATGAAAACTAACATGATGGGAAGTAAGCGTTAACCGACATAGACCATGAGAGCTTGTCATGGAATCCGGTGTCATAAATCCTCACACGGTAACAAGGTGGTCTACTTGCCTAAGGAAAACCGGTTCATATAGCTTAGGTGGATCCACTAGCTAGACCTATGCGGGCAAAGAGTTTATGAGATAAGGTGGACGATCATTAAAGCTTATGCCTAACCTTGGGGGAGTTTCCATCTAAGCAAATCCACTCGGTGCTTAGCTTACATTCCCATAGAATAGTTCATTACCTTGACATTATCACATACGAGAGGTGCCATTGGCCTACCGACTCCAATTACATTCATAGATACATGAAAGGGTGCCTTAAACCTACCGATTCAAGGTCCATTTAGGAAAGCTCATTAACTCCTCTTGAAATGGTGCCATAGGCTTACCGGTTCAAGGCTCATCATTAACCTTCATGGAAAGGAGCCATAAGCCTACCAATTCCAAGGTTCATTATTAACATATGTGGAAAGGTGCTACTAGCCTACCGTTCCAAGGATCCCACAATCAACAATACATTCATTTATACAAGAAAAGGATGCATAAGCCCTACCAATTCGAGATATACAATATATTGAAGGATCCTTCATGTTTTATCATTAACATTCATTGGTGTCAAATTGAGAATTAGCCTTTCAATAATAACACATCCACATTCAAAACATGATCACATTAGCTTCATTGAACACCCATTCATATATACAATATCATGATAACACTTCAACTTATCATACGTCTTCAAGACCATGATCACAACGTACATAATAAAGAAACACCTCCACCTTTCAAGTGGATCAACAATTCAAACACAATTCTATAATAGCATGTAATTAGGTCAAATTGCCCTTTCAAAGCCATAATCACAGGTCCGCAATTCACCAACAATTCATCATAATTAAGCATAGATAATGATACAATTAAACAATCTAAATCAATCTAAGCATAAATCCTCCATCACCCATTCATAATCAATAAGCCCACTTCATAAGTCATAAATTATAATTGAAAAGAATCATGGGTTCAAGGAATAAAATAATATTAAATCACCAATTAAACATCATTATACTCATAATATGACCTTAGTAAACCTGTAAAATCATTTTGAGAGAGAACCCATGAGATTGAGTAAAACCCTTGAAATTTCATGAACTATGAAAAGCTTTGAAAACTCTATTGAAATTTACTCTAGGGTGAAGAATAGCCCTAGATGAACCATCACTATACCTTTTACTAAGATTTCCCCATGAAATTTCATGAAGAGAGCTTTGATTCCAAACCCTAGCGCCCACTTCTTCTTCTTCCTTGAGTTGAGAGAGAAATATTAAGAGAGAAGAACTTTGGGGGTTTTGGAAAAATAAGGAGTAAATGACTTGATTTAGAACTTAAAACTATTTATATTTATGATATATAAACCCTTTAAAAACAACCCCACATGTTAAAACAATAAAACAAAATTACTTAAAAACCCTTAATTTGGGTAGCCCCGTTAGGGACCAAGGAAGACTTTATGGACCGTGAAAGGGGACCACGACCCGTGAAGGTGCCCGTGGTCTGATGTTTGAGTAATAAAGACACAACTTCCGATGCAAGTGACTACGATCGTACAATAGTTTAGTAACCCAACCAAGAGTTGGGGTAGAGTCCCAAGGGACTGGGCATAAGAATTAGTTGATTAGTGCGAAAGTGCTAAAGCTAATCGTAGCTAAAAACTTTTGCAAATGAAAACATAACAAATTAAAAAGGGTGACGCAAGCGTCAAATATCAAATAGGGGTTTTGTCACAAGTAAGTAAAAATATCAAAATTAACAAAGAGATCTAATAAATGAAAGGGGGATTCTTGGAATGTGAATGGAATACGGGATAGACTAAATCATTGGGTACATGCTTTTGATATAATACTCGTAGAGTAATTATGACTAGGCTTGACATTTAGGGGGATAAGCTCTCTCGAGCAACTTACCCCGTTACAAGCAGGTTCCTCTCAGACACCACTTGCCGCATGAAGAACAACCTCCGCCTTAACCCACTCACACTCTCGAGCTTAGTGTGTGGATATAGGACTCGGGTTCATTCTCTCGAGCTGAACCTCATGTCGACCCACTCACACTGGCCATCAAGTTAGTGGTCTTAGTTTTATGACCTCTCCCTCGAGCAAGCCGAAAACACATATATGAGATTATATTTGCAAGTTCAACGTCATTAAGTTCATCCACAACCACTAAAAGAAATCACATCTAAACAACGAATAGACTATCAGCAAGTAAGACTCAACAACTAATCTAACCCATATTCACAAAATCACACCCTAAGAATTGGGGTTTTAGCTACCCATGTAAAAGAGATAAAGAAGTATACCAATATCAGTTTCCATCAATCGATATGCAAGATTATGTCTTAAAACAAGCCAAAGGTGAAGAATCCAAGAGATCCAAGTCCAATCCGTTGAATTTCAAACACCTTGAAAACTCCAAGTTCTACAAAATCCTCTCCAAAACTTTGTCAAAAACTTAATAATCTAAAAACTAGGTAAAAAAGGTAAAATTTGCTTCTAAGAATAAAAAACCGAACTAGTATTTATAGTTTTCAGAAAATGTGCTCCGAAGAATCTTTTCGCGACGTTAGTGGGAATCGCCGATGCATTCGACGATCCGCCCTTTGATCTACTTCTTTGCCTTTAATCAGTTGCCTTCAGCATCTTTGTGTCCTGGGTAATTAGGCGATGTAGCACTGCTTCGCAGAGTCGCTCGACGATACGCCTATTGCTTCTTTTCACCCAATTTGCCCCTATCCTTCAGGGTTCAGCACACTGGAACAAAAGGCAAATATGCGATCCATTGGAGATTCACCGAATGGGTTTGGAAATTCGCAGATCTTCATTTCTTTGTTCGTTTAGCGTCTTTTTCTCCTTTTTTCTCAATAGTGTCCATGCTTTCCCTCAAACCTCAGATACCTGAAACTTAAAAGTTTTCATCAGATATCGAGATAAAACATGCATTTGAGGACACTAATTTCATCAAAATATAGCACTAAATTAGTCCAAATCGTGGACTCATCAACACCCCCAACTTAAACTTTTGCTTGTCCTCCAGTAAACTCATGTTTTGCCGTTCAAAAAAGGTGTCTCGAACAGTACTACATCGGACTTTAACATGAATAGACACAACAAAACTCAATTTACATATTCAAAGATCAATTGTGTCCCCAAAGATTTAAGTAGTGACTCACCAATATGAAAGAATCTCATGCTCACAATACTTGCCTCAAATGCAAGTTCAGGCTCAACTAGAGTGTTTAAATGCCCTCACAAAAAGAATGATTCCATATTCGCACATACTGATTTAATCATTTAAAGTTCAAGAATCACATGCAACGCTCACACTCAAAAAGATGAAAACAGTGCATGCTTTTACCCATAGGTTTGCCCGTATTTTACAATTGAGATTTGTTTCAGCTCACTCAAGATTAAAAATCTCTTTTTAAGTCTTGTAATAGGGCTGAGTGCAAAGGTATGGTCATTTCGGCTTAGTGACTTTTATCCTCATGAGATGCAGTATTCACAACATTTCCTTTCCTTTTCCTTCATCATTTTGCTAGTGCTCATGAGTCATCCCATTATTCACTTCCCATAGATTGTTTGGAAACCCCATTTCTTTGCTACTTTATTCCACAATTTTCTTTTTCATTATTTTTCTTCTCTTCTTCCTTTTTTCTTTTATATATGGATGTGTTCCATTTTTTCTCAACACCATAGGTTAGAGGAGACTTTCCTTGCAATTCTTGACTTTCCCTCTTCTTTTCATCACACCCCCAACTTAGGCTTTTGGCCTAAGTTGGTTATTCAACTAACAACAAATCAAGAGGATTATGGGTAATGGACAAAGAAAGGTAAGGTTCAATGGGTGCTCAACAGAGGTTCACACATGCTCACAAGGTAGGCCACAAAAGAGGTATATGTAAAATTGGCTCACACTTTATAAAGCTTCCTAAGATCATATCAAGAGATAACCTTACTTAGTCGATTGGACCAACGGGGCAAATTCTAGGATCTATTATGCATGTTTCAAAGTCAACTCAGCACAATAATCATCGACACTTAAGTCAAACAAGACTCCACACTTTCGCTAGTGTGCAACGGTCATTACAAGATACTCGTTTTGATATTAGGCTAGTCAAAACGAGATGCATAGAGTTCACATATTGTCTATGAAACTTTATTTGTCCTCATCATAGCCACGCATTCATGTTCGTTTGATTGAGAGTACTATTTAAGTCATCGGTATTTATTGAAACCAAGACTCAAATTTTGCACAAGAACAACCACATTCACACACAAGAGGTGGAAAATTTTTTCGGACGGGTTAAAATCATTTTGCAATGACATAAATAAAAGGAGCCATATGGTCAATCATCCACAGAAATAGATTAAAAACAATTTTAAAATAGCACAACCCAAGTATATACACAAAACACAACTATGAACACAAAAGGTGTGGGCCTCACCCCACTACAATTAAAAAATATTTGTCCTCAAATGCAACTAAAAGTACACAAAAGTAAAAATAAAATAAGACAGAGAGGGAGCTAAAGAAAGGTCATGTCTATGTAGTCTCTCTCTCTGTCGGGGTCTCAATTGCTGGTGTATCAGTCTGTATATGGGCATCTGTGATCGGAGTAGCCTCATACGGAATAGCAATGCTAGATCCACCAGGAGCTGTTGTGGACGTCTCAGTCGGCAATGTCTGGATCACCGACATTACAACTGTCTCTATAAGATCTGGCAAGTCTCTAAATATGCCCTCATCTCTGCTCTCCTCAGCATGTACTGATATTAACTCCTCATCGGTCTCTACATCCAACTCTGCATGTGTTGTGCCATCCCCCTGCAGATCTCTGGTGGTAGCCAGAGGAATCACTGAGGTCTCAGGAACATCCTCATCATCTGCATCCTGCATCAGTGAAGTGAAGTTCGTAGCCTTCAAATAGTCTACATCCTTCCTCAAACTCGCAACCTTAGCTTTTAAAGTCGTCACCTCAGAAGCTTCCCCATGTCTACTCTCACAAGCAATGACTCTCACTGTCAAGGCTTCAACATAAGTTTGAAAGAGGGTGAGTGCTGTTAGTATGGCACTGTCAATCATCCCCATGATGGATCTCTCCAATCGGGTAGCTCTCACATCAGCTGAATAGGCCAACTACCCCATCTTCAGGATCATGGCCTGAGTAATCCTGGTAGGCTGGGAGGATGAGGAAGCACATACAACCTGTGCGAAAGAGGGAGAAGGAGTGGATATACCTGAGGGCTCATAGGCTGGAGTAGGTGAAGGTGCCTCTACTTGTAATAGTCAACATTGACCTCTGGAGAAGTGTTTGTTGGAGCTGCTCTCCTCATGTCAACCTCCTCTCAAGTGAACTCGGCCTCAATATGCCGGATGTTCGTGGAGGATGGAGGGATGACTTCTATATCATTCACAGGATCCTGGGGTACTTCGGCACGCCGATATAACTCAGTGATCACAACTGGGAATGGAAGAGAGGTAAGTCTCTGATTGGTTCTTATGGCCATCTCCTGTGAAGTTAGTAGTCCTAGGTTGATCCGCCTTTTGGCCATGATAGAACCAAGGCAAGCTGCCTTAGGATGGCACAAAATAGACTTGTTCTAGGAAAGCATAATAGTGATGCTGATGAAGCCAAACTAGAACCTGGAGGCGATTTTCATATTCCTCTTCTCAATGGGGGCTCCCGCATCCATCCCGGGGTGACGTCCGAAATCATCGGAGCTAACCAACCCTTCAAATCATCTAGGGACTAAACAATAGGCAGCTCCTCGTAAGGAAGCACAGGGTGCAGCTGTCTACCCAGTTCCGCATTAATATGTTCACTATGATACTCAAACTCCTTCCCTCTAACCATGACCGACTTCACCAGTCGAAACTCACTTTCCTTCTTCTTATTCTTAGGCGCCAACTACCCATAAGCAGTGTAAAACTCTCTTAACCAAGGAGAAATGTAAGGGCCTCGGGGCCCTGTGAACTGCTTGAATCCATGGTATCAGAGAGTTTCAAGAACATCAGGATGTTTGCCTTCCAGGCCCTCCATAGGTAGTAACTTCTCCTCTATGATGGTCCGTAAACCATCACCTTTCAATCTATTTAACAGCCTCGGTGGAGGAACTATAAGGAGTGCAGGGGCCACTGGAGGTGGTGCCTGAGTTGGCACTGAGTCTATAGTTGGAGGAGTGGCAACTAGAGGAGTTCTGGTAGAGGTGACCTAAGATCTTGCCCGTAGCGCATCTCTTCAGTTAATCAGAGGTTGTTCATCCTCTGGTTCATAGAAATCTGGCTTGATAACTACTCCTTTTCTAGCTATATGTTTCCTCTTCTTGCCTTTGTCTCCCAGTTGGAGGTTTTGCTTTCATTTCTGTGGAGGATGTGATCCTTCTTCGTTTATCGTAATGCCTTTTGGCTTTTTCTGAGGTGGCTCGGTTAGATTGGTGCGTACCATATCTGCAAATGATCGAGAAGAAATTCAGATGAATGCACATAAAAGTTATTGCAGACAGACTCACCGATCTAGTTGGCGAGTCACCGAACCTTTTTGGCAAGCTAAGTCGAGCTCGCCGAAGGGATTGGCTCAACAATTAAGATAAGTCGGCGATAGAGAGGGTCCTTCGGTGAATAGCCAACTACTTTCGGTGAGCAAGCTTTGTCCACCTAAAACTACAGTGCACAAGGGTTCTAGGGATGCAGATAAATTACGATAACGAGTACTTTCGGCGAGTCACTAACTTCCTTTGACGAACTCTCGCCAAAAGTTACCAACTCACTTGAAAAAGTTGACACGCAATTAAAAAGCGAGATGAGGAAAGTAGGCGAACCGCCGCGTGGTTTGGCGAGCTAGACCCAGCTTGCCGAATGACCCACGTGCCCATTTTCAATTCGCCTTCTCGAATTTAACCCCGCAATCCCCAAAAATGAAATCAAAGTATGCACTAATAAAATTCAAACAAGACCTATACTACCCATCACCCCAGGATAGTATGATTTTTACTGGTTTTGCCAAAATTGGCCATTTAACGATATTTTCTCTTAAAAGTGGTGTAACCTGCTCTATCATTGAGCAATTTTTGACATTTAGCACAAACACGGGCTACTCAGACTTCACCCAATAAATTTAACAACACGCAATCACAATCCAACTCATTAAGAAACACAAAAGCTACGGGCCTATGATAATCAAATATTACGAGTAAGGTTTTCAAGTTAAAATAGGCATGTAAACATTCTAATCCTAGAAGAGAGGCCTAACACACATCAATACGATACTATTAATGCAACGAAGTTCAAAAATTTCAATAATAAACTCGTGGTTTTAGGACTAACCTTTGATGCCGATGGAAATGCAATTGAAAAGCTAGGCGGCAAGGAATTCCAACTCCGAGCACAAATCAACAAACTAAAATGCTAGTAAAGGGATAAAGTAAACAAAATACTACCTTAGTGTGAATTTAGGAGGTTTAAGAGCGAGGGAAAGTGAAGAATTTCAAATTTGAAGTTCCTTGGCCACTAAACACCATCCAATTCGTGCCTGTTCGGCGATGTTAGTCGCACTCGCCGATTCACTCGGAGATTCACCGAGTGATCACTTGCCCCGCCGAATGCTAAAGGTGTTTAAGTGTCACGACCCGGGAGCACCCCCTAGTCGCAACCGGCGTACTCGACCTCGAAGAGGTCTAATACAAGCCTCTTAGCATTCATTCATCGCATAGACACAAAAACCATAAGGAATTTAAAACTTTCTTTACCAAGAAAACATTGCA
>JAJOOR010039254.1:0-23597 GCA_036250505.1 Solanum acaule | reverse complement strand
CCATTTTGTTTTGCAATACCATGGGTTAAGAAAGACTTTTTCTAGCACTTTCTTTGACCTTTCCTTTTCCTTTTCACCACACCCCCAACTTAAACTTTTGGCCTAAGTTGGCTATTCACTTAAACACATCTCAAGAGGATTATTGGTAGTGAATGAAGTAAGGTCTAGGTTTCATCAAAATTCTTCCAAAGAAAGGTAAGGCTCAAAGGGTGTTCAAGAGAGTTTCACACACTCACAGGTAGGCAACAAAAAGAGGTATATGTCAAATTGGCTCACACTCTCTAAAGTTACCTAAGATCATTTCAAGAGCACAACTTACTAAATCAATCAGTCTAACGGGGCAAATTATAGGTTTATTCTTGCATGATTCAAAGTAAGCTCAACACACAAAGCATCGATACTAAAGCCAAACGGGATGACACATTTTTGCTAGTGTTCAATGATCATCACAAGAGAATCAATTCGATACATGGCTAATCACAATGAGATGCAAAGAGTTCACATATTGTCTATGCAACTTCATTTGGCCTCGTCGTAGCCGTACATTCATGTTTGTTCGATTGAGAGCACTATTCAAGTCATTGGAATTGATCGAAACCGAGACTCAAATTTGCAAGAGAACAACCATTTTCAACGCAAGAGGTGGCAAAATTTTTTGAAAAATAATTTTTTTCAAAAGGGTCAATTTGTAATTAAAATTAAACAAGGGAGACATAAGCTCAAACAATCGCGCAAACAGTATAAAAACGATTTAAAAATAGACAACCCAAATATATACAAAAACACAAGTGTCAACACAAAAGGTGTGAGCCTTACCCCCCCACAAATAAAATGTGTTTGTCCTCAAATGCAAGTATCATAAAGTGTACTCAAAGTAAAACAGAGAGAGGCATAGAGAATGATCCTGTCTATGCAGCCTCTCCTCTGTCGGGGCATCAGTGCCCGGAGTAGCCTCAAGAAGAACAACAGTGCCCGACCCAGTAGCAGTTGTTATGGCTGTTGCATCCGTCGGTGTTTGGGTCGTCTGCTGCACAATAATCTCCACAGTGCTCTCTTTCTCTTCTCTTTCCTCGGGTTGGCTGGTCCGCCATTTCTGCAAAGCATTAGAAAATAATTAGAACACTCATATGGTTATGGAAGATGTATTGCAGTCGAACTCGCTGATCATATCGGTGAGTCACCGATGCCTTTCGGCAATGTAAGTTGTCCCGCCGAAAGGCACATTATTAAATCACAGGCTTAACATGCATTTAAAAGAGATACGGGGTTATTAGGCGGTCCGTTAAGTGTTTCAACGAGCTCAATCTAGTTCGCTGAACTGTCCAATGTGCCCCTTCTCAATTCATTCTCTCAATTTCGACCTTGCAACCCCCTAAATCAAAATTGAACTACGCACAAGAAAAATTTAGCTCAGACCCGCAATACCCAATCTTGAATAGCACTAATTATGCACAACCCACATTATTTAGCTCATGAAAATGCGCAACAAAAAGGGATTTCAACATCAAAATCTTATAAGAAGCAATTTTCAAGATGAACTAGGCATTTGAACAATCTAATCTAATCTAATCAGAGGGGTCCAACCCACATAAATACGAAATAAAGATAGTAGATGACGTCAAAAATCTTCAAAAACATACTTGGGATTTTAGGACGCTAACCTTTGTACTGAGTAAACTTGATTGAAATGATAGGCGGAAATGAGATCCAAGTTCCAAGCACCAATCTCTAACTAAAACACTAATTTAAGGCAAGAAGATCTAGAATATTACCTTGGTGCGAAGTTGTGACATTAAAGAGTGAAGGAAAGTTGAGAGTTTTGAAAGTGGTGACTTTTGGCTGCTTATAACCATTAAGTATGTGTTTATTTGGCGACATTAGTTGCACACGCCGACCCACTCGGTGGAATGCCGATTGGTCATTTATCCCACCTTTCCTGTAAAACTGTTAATTTCTTGGGGGTTAATTCGGCGTTCTCAGTCGAGATCACCAAACAAATTGGCTACACGCCAATCTGCTTCTCTTGTTCACCGAATTTTATAGGCTCTGAGTCACCTCTCATGTCGAGCAAAATGGTGAATCCAGTTGAGCTTTCCAACCTATTTGGCGCATCGCAGAATAGAACTTCAGCTCGCCCACTTCCATTTTTCATACTTCCTTCCTCTTATCTACACATCAACACACGTTTATTTATAAAAGTAAAATCCTAAAATATTTAAGACCTTGGGTTGCCTCCCAAAAAACACCTTATTTAACGTCGTGGCACGACACATGTCCTCATTTAGATCTCGTTTGTTGAGGTTGACCCACTGGGTGACCCCTTTTTCTTTGTTTGGTTGGAATGAAGTAATACATGACCTAGGAGTGTTTCAATGAGTTTGTTGGATCTGGAGTGTGAGCCAACCATCTAGTATAACACTTCGACTTTCTCCTTCATCCCTTCGATGATTCTTTCTTGTTTATTAAGCTTATGGAGATTGACAAGCAATGAGTTTTCAACACGTTTACTTTCATTGTTTGTAAATCGTGTTTGCTCATGATGGGGTATAGATCTCCACTAGTGGTCAAATTTTTGAGCTTAGTGGCCAGGGTAGCCAGATTGAAGTCTTGTTCAACTTTTCGGTTTGCCTCGGCTGACTTGCCACTACTCTGCTTTGCCATGTTCACCTAGAACAACAAATTAATGGAAACGAAACTTAAAGTAATGTTAGTAAACTATCACTAAAAAGAAAATGAAAATACTACTTAACTACATCTTCAAAAAACACCACTTCTCGGTAGTGGCACCACTTTGATACTTATCGTGACCAACGACACTAACCTACGGTTTGAGTGTCTACGATCGTCGACAATATAGTAAACCAACCAAGGGTTGGGGTCGCTCCCAAGGGAATGGTTTCAAGAATGTGTAATTAATTAGAATTTCATTCTAATTAGTCATAGCTAAAGAGATTCATGAATAAAAGCATTTTAAATAAAGGGGGGTGACATGAAAGTGTCAAATATGGATGGGGGTTTTGTCATAAGTATAATAAATACGGTAAAGAGTAAAGGAAATCATGTATGGGGAGAAGTTCTTGGGGTGTGACCGCAATACAAATTAATCTAAATTATTGGGTACATGCTTGCATTAGAAAATTTATAGAGTAATAGTGGCTAGGCTAAACTTTAAGTGGCATAAGTTCTCTCTCCAGCACCTTACCCCGTTTCAAGTGCGTTCCTCTCAGACACCCACTGGCCGCATGAAGACCAGCCTACACCTTACCCTACTCACTCTCTCAAGCTGAATGTTAGGATATGAGACTAGGGCTCACCCTCCTGGGCTGAACCGCATGTCGACCCATTCCTGAGGCCATCAGTCTAGTAGTGTTGGTTTTGCGACCTCTCTCTCAGCAAGCCGAAAACGCATGGGTGGACTTGTATTTTCACCTACAAACCCATTAAATTAAACCACAACTACTAGGTGCAATCACCATTAAACTACATTTAAGCTATCAGCAAGCAAGACCCAACGACAATATTAACTCATATTTGCTAAATCACACCCCTAGAATGTGGTTTTTTTGCCACACATCAAGAAATAAGCAATTACACTACAAATGATAACGAAATCAAATGGGTATAAGAAATTAAACCTTGATTTAAGCAAAGAAAGAAGAATAGAGAAGACCCACTTCCGATTTGAGGAAAATGAACTCCTTTCTTCAATTATCCCAAAAACCCTCTCCAAACTTGAGAGAAAATACAAGAAAAATAATATTCTAAGGTCTCAAAATCACAATAATGTTCAGATCCCCTAAAAATAATAACTAAGACTAGTATTTATAGTTTTAGAAAATAGTGTTGTGGCGGATCGTTGGGGGAAGTTATTCGCGATCACAGAATGAATCGGCGATTCGCTCTTCTTCTGGTTCATCGCCTTTTGTCTTTTGCCTCCAGCATGTTCGTGTCCTGGATCATTGGGTTGTATATGTCTGCTTCACAAAACTGATCGACGACACGCCGACTACTCCTTTCACAGCCTTTTGATCCACTTCTTTCAAGGCTCCGCGTAATGGAACAAAGGGCGGAGTATGTCCATTCGGCGATTCACCAAGTGTGATTGGTGAAGCTCAGGTTTCAGCTTTTACGTTCTTTTCAGCCTTTTTGTTCCTTTTTGCGCCTAAGTGTCCATACTTCAACTAAAACTTCAAATACCTGAAACTTAAGAATTTTCATTAGATATTAAGATAAAATGAGCATTTGAGGACACTATTTCTATTAAAACAAATCCTTAAATGAGTCCAATTTGTGGACTCATCAGGACACCAGGCACTAATGCCCAACTTCAGAGTATTACCCCGAGCACTAATGCCCCGATAAATGGAGTGACTGAGATGCAGACTTAACCCTAGGCTTAGCTTGTCAGGATGACATTTTTACCTCCATCTCTATTGTTTTTATTGATTATCTTTGTTTTAGTTACATTTGAGGACAACTGCATTTTTGTTTGTGGGTGGGGTCAGGTATTTCCATACCTACCTCTTGTGATTCAATTGTTTTTGTGAATATTGGATTTTTTCTTATCTATATATGTGTTTTAATCTAAATCTTGTGGTTGTTCTTGTTTCAATTTGAGTGTCGGTTGTGATCAATACCGATGACTTGAATAGTTCTCTTAATTGAACAAAATGAATGTGCGCCACGATCAGGCCAATGAAGTTACGTAGACAATGTGTGAACTTTTAGCATGTCGTTGGGACTAGCCGGTTATCGAATGAGTCTCTTGTGATAAACATTGCACACTAGCTATAAAGTGTGGAGTCTTGTTTGAAATTGGTACAAAGGCCTTGTGTGATGAGATTACTTGAACATTGTGTGTGATGACACCTAGAATTTGCCCCGTTGGTTCTGTTGACTAAGTGATGCAAGCACTTGAATTCATACATTTGAAATACATATATTAAATAATTTGATTGATATAAAAATTTGTCATTAATGAAAAGAACTAAAGAAAGATATTTAATACCATATCAAAGTGCATAGAATCAAGTTTAATGTACACCTAATTAGAAAGAGGAAATTTGCAACATATATAAATAAGATAAAGTCTTTAAACCACCCCCCAACAAATTCTTCATGAACTTTAAAGCAATCAGATAAATGTTTGGAAGTGTAGCTACCATTGATAGTTAGAAGAGTTTTTATTCAGTTTCAAGGACCATTAGTTAAAAAAAATGATATAAAAGTCTAACTAGAATTACATGAATACACACTATGTAGCGACCCTAAAAATGAACTATCATGTTGTCCCGATGCATGGTTGAGGTGTTTAGGGGTTAAACGTCAAGGTACGGTTCCCCAAGGACCACCCTAAGGGTCCTTGAGGAGGACCCCAAGTCTAATCCCCAAGACCCCTTGAATCAAAGGAGTTTTCCAAATTAGGGTAACCTACAGATGGGATTCACGCACCATAGGTCCATCCATGTTTCGTGGATGGCCTCCGTAGCTCATGAGCCCCCAATATAAGTCTCTATCCCAAACCACAAAATGACAGCACGAGCCGTTAACCAATCTACGATCCGTGGATGGGAACTGTTTTGCTGGTGCAAGACACGACCAAGGTGGGGTGAATAGGTAAACTCACCCCAAGGCCAAATTAATACATGGATATTTATGTTAAGTGTTTTTAGGTATTTAGAGTGTATTAAAATATTAAAACCCCCATTTAGACTTCAACTCTCAAATTAAACCCTTCCCTCCCAACATGTTCTCTCTAGAAACTCCATTGGAGATCACGGTCAAGTTCAAGCTAGGGTGGAGGATTTCAAGGTGTTTCTTCTTCAATCTTCATGGTATTTCATCTAAAAAGGTATTGTGATCCTTCATCTAGGGTTAGTTTTAACTCTAGAGTCAATATCAAAATAGTTTTCAAGTTTCCAAAGTTCATGAAAAACACCAATACTCACTCAAACTCATGGGTTCTTGCATCAAACAATTTCAAATTATAAGTTATGATTATATTGAGGTATAATTTATGTTTTAAGATGAAAAATCTGTGAAACCATGATTTCACTAAATTCATAAATTTGGCCTTATGAAGTGGGTTTTATGATTATGAATGAATGTTGATGGAATTATGCTTAGATTTAGTTATATTGTGGAATTATATTATTATATATGCCTAATTATGGTGAATTTATGGTGAATTGATGGATGGTGATCATGACCTTGGAAGGGTAAGTTGTGATCTAACTTCATGGAAAGTAGAATTGTTCTATGTATCTTGATCCACTTGAAAAGTGGAGGTGTTTACTTATATGTACATTTGTGATCATGGCCTTGAATGCATTATATGTTGAATTGAAGTATTATCATGATGTGTATATGTGAATATGTATTGTGAACGTTATATGTGGTTTCAAAGAGAGAATGATGACCTTTTATAGAATGTTAGTGTATTCTGATGGAAAGTACATTCTTTCTTAGTATTCATGTGTGTTGATGATGGAATGTGAAGGGTTCCTACAATGTAATGTTTTATCTTCATTTGGTAGACTTAGGTGCATCTTCTTGATACATGAAAGCTTATTGAATGTGATCTCTTGACTTGGTAGGCTTATGTATCCTATTCTTCAGCAATGAATGTATCTTGACTTAAGTGTCTAATTGAACATGAATTGGTAAGCCTAAGGTTGGAATCGTCTTTGTGATTGAATGAATGACTAGAATTGGTAGACCTAAGGTTGGTAACCTCTTCTTGAATGAATGAATGAATGTCTAGGATCACTAGACTTAAAGTTAGTACCCTTTCTATAAATAACTAATGAGGTATTTTAGGCTATGCCTTGAACTAGTAGACCTAAGCTTTGCGCCCCATTATGATAAGTTTAGAACCCTAAGTGGATGTAAAGCCTTGAAGTGGTAGACCCAATGGTGGTAACCTCCTTGTTAGAAATGATAGACTTAGAGTCGGTACACCTAAAGGTGGTAACCCTCTCTAGGAAAGGCAATGAGCTATAAATAATGAACCTTGATTGGTAGACCTATTGGTGGTGTCCCTTCTTGGTAGAAGTTCTATGGGTTGGTAGACCTAATGTTGGTGCCCTCTCTAATACATTAATGTAATGAAAACTACTCTATGGGAATGGAGGCTAAGCACAGAGTGGATATAGTTAAGATGGTGACTCTTCTTGATGAAGAGGCTAGAGTCCAATGAACATCTTTGGATATCCCTTAAACTATGTGTATTAGTTCTACCCTTGGCAAGTCGAACACCTTCCACAATGTGGGGTTATGACACCAGATTCCATATCTAGCTCAGATGGTCTATGTCGGTTAATGCATATTCTCATCATGTGGGTTGTGCACTCTATTTACTTGATAGGTTCTACAACGTTTAGGTAGTAGTATGGGATGCTATCTACTCATAGCACGAGTAGTCTTTGAAGGTGCAATAGTGAGTTCCCTGTGTCTTAATGACTAATGTGTAAAAGTCACTTAAATGCATAAATGTGTCCTAAATGAACTTGATGAAGAATGCTAGCTCTTAAATGCTTACAATGTAAAGATTCATGCTATACCAGACTTGTATATGGATATCTTCCTTGATATGACTTAATGAATGTGAGTGTGCCTTGTCTAGGGTGATTCCAAAGGAATACTTAGTGTAAGTAGTAGTATGGGATGCTACTTGCATATTGCACAAGTAGGACTTAGGAGTTATCTTAGGTAGTGGTCCATATGTGATAATCATGCCTTTTACTACGTTCATATCTCATATGTATGGTTAATTGTGAAAGGAAAGGAATGATGAGTTCACTCTTGGTGGCCTTAACGTGGTGCCTTCGTATGGGTGGTGGCATGGGACGCCATCCATGGTTTGCACAAGGTATAGCATGAGGGTCATTTAAAAGTGAAGGTCCAAGGTAAAGGTAAAGGTTTTCATGTGGATATTGTCTAAATGTCATGTTATGACTTGAATGATGATCTTACTTGTATTGTATGTCTTTTATGTTATTGTTCATGATATTTCTAAAAAGTGGCATAATTTATAGTTTTTAACCAAAATGTCCCTTTTAAAGTATAATTTTGCATGGTCATCATACTTAGTACATTTTGTGTGCTAACCCATATTTCTACCTTTTTAACTACAAGTGTAGGTTCTGACAAGTGATTGCTTCCATCTAGATTGAATAGCTTGGTTTGCTATTTCCCAAGTCGTGGTATGTCCTCATGGATTCGAGGACACATGTTTTAGAAGTTTCTTTTAATTTATGTAATAGACTTTTAGTATTTTTGTACAATTGTAAAGGGCCATGTCCCTGTTATGTGCTGAGATTATGTGTAAGATGGTCGTGTTAGACTTACTCTTCCGCTTGCGTATAAAGGTTTTAAATGTTGATAAATTTTGAGTGTTATGATATTGATTAAAAAGTATTAATTCCTCACTATTTTTATTGCCTATGTGATGAATGAATGCTAAAAGGCTTGTATAAGACCTCTTCGAGGTCGAATACGCCGTGTTACGAGTAGGGGATTCTCTCAGGTCATAACAAACTTGGTATCAGAGCAAGTGGTTTTGGAAATGGTTTTTATGTTCAATGTCTCACAAGCCACATCTAGTAGAGTCTTGTTCATTGGTGTGAGTCACGACACATCTATGAGTGAGAGCCTATAGGACGTTAGAAGTTACACTTCTTTCATATTCTTGAAGTTATGCCTTAGATTTTGGTTCTATAAGTATCATTTTCCTAATCCTTTCTATTGTGTTTATAGTATATGAATACAAGGGCAAACCCAAGGAGAGTGGAAGAGGAGATTGTGAATGAGGGAGTCCCTCCCAAAGGTGTTCAACGTGACCAAGTTCCTAGAGACAATCAAGAGAATGAGGTTCCAGTGGTTCTCATGGACATGACTAATTGAGAGATTAGGGCGGATTTTCTAACCCTAACCCGAGCCATGACGGCTTAAGTAAATAGAGATGTGGGTCCTAGGGTGAATGTTATTGATAGTACCATGGCCTCAAGATTGAGAGACTTTGTGATCATGAATCGTCCTAACTTTCTTGGCTCTAGAGTGGGAGAGGATCCCCACAAATTCTTGGATGAAGTTTATAAGATAGTCGATGCAATGGGAGTATCTTCTAGGGAGAAAGCGAGTTGACTTCCTACCAATTGAAAGAGGTTTCCCAAGTGTGGTTCACTATATGGAAAGCTAATTTACCGGTTGAAGTGGGTCCTATAGAATAGGAGAAGTTTAAGAAAGCATTTCTTGGTAAGTACTTTCCCCATGAGAAGAGAGAATTTATGGTTGAGGAGTTTATAAACCTTAGGCTAGGTAGCATGAGTGTGGAGGAGTACTCTTTGAAGTTTACCCTATTGTCTAAGTATGCTCCATTTTAGTGTCCAACCCTAGAGATGAAATGAGTAGGTTTTTGACTGGTGTTTCCGACCTTGTTAAGGAAGAGTGCCATATGACAATTCTCCGTGATGACATGAATATGTGTAGGCTCATGGTGTATTCTTAATCTATTGACGAGTCCAAGTTTAAGAGGAGGAATAGGGATGTGAAGAGGGGTAGGTCCGATGAGCAGGGTAAACCTAGGTTTAAGAATAGAGCTCCAAATCAAGATTCTTCAAGTGCTCCAAAGGTTAACAAAGAGAGAGGTGGTGGTTCTCAATTTGTTAAGCCTACTTGTATCAATTATGGAAAGAAGCATTTTGGGAAGTGTCTAGCCTGTACTAGTTGATGCTATGGTTGTGGGAAGAGTGATCACAAGTTGAAAGATTGTCCTACTCTTACGGCTAGAGAAAGGGAGGCCAAGAAAGCTCCTCTTAATCGCCCAAAGCTTGATTCCCAAAAGTGGAACCATTTCTATGCTTTTCAAGCTAGGAAGGACCAAGGAGCTAATCTGAATGAAGGTACCAATAAGTTATAGTTCCTTGTTTTTGTAATGAGGTCCTTGTGTTGTGTTTCAAGATAGCCTTAGTTAGGTTTTCTCCTACGTGGGGGATGGTATGTTGAGTAGAATGGTTGTAGAGAGTATGGATGTCCTTATCTTTTTCCTTTTATTCTATTCAAGCTTGAGATTTAGAGTTTTTTTGTAGCTTGTTGCATGTTTTGGAGTCTTGTGTGAATGTGAGTTTCCATAGTCTCCTTATGTTATGCATGTTGTAGTTGAACTCTTGTTTAATGAGAAAATGAGTTTTCATAAATTGTGTAACTCATGTTGATGTGCATTTATCATGAACTGTTTAAATGTTGCATGAGTTGACTTGTTGAACATGCCTAAATGTGCTTTTATGAGAAGTTTCATAATGTGTCTAATGGTTGTATGATCAGCATGATGTGAGTTGGAGAAGGTAATGCCTCCAATGTAATAAGAAATGTGAAGTTTTGATGCATAATGAGTTGGTAGTTGTTTGAGCCTTTATGATCTGGAGTAGATGTTTCTCTCATGCTTATTCATTTATATTGATGTTGCATGCATGATTGTGGGATGCTAGTCTTGAGTTCTTACCACTAATGTGTTTTATGTTTTATTCGAGGATGAATGTTTCCAAGTGGGGGATAATGTAGCGACCCTAAAAATGAAATAGCGAAACTAGAGACTAACGTGTGCTCGTTTGTGATCATCTTGAGCTTTGATGGTGTAGCATGTTGCCCCGGTTCATGGTTTAGGGGTTAAACGTCAAGGTACGACTCCCCAAGGAACACCCTAAGGGTCCTTGAGGAGGACCCAAGTCTAACCCCCAAGACCCCTTGAATTAAGGGAGTTTGCAAAATTAGAGTGACCTACAGATTGGGTCCACGCCCCATAGGTCCATCAACATTTTGTGGATGAACTCCATAGGTCATGAGCCCCCAAACCAAGTCTGTGTCCCAAACCACAGATTGACATCACAAGCCGTCAACTAATCCATGATCTGTGGATTGAATCCGTGGATGTGAACTATTTTGCTGGTGCAAGACATGGCCAATGTTAGGGTGAATTGGTAAATTCACCCCAAGTCCCAATTAATATATGGATGGTTGTTTTAAGTGTATTTTAACATAAAACCCCCATTTAGACTTCAACTCTAAAATTAAACCCTTCCCTCCCAAAAAGCTCTCGCTAGAAACTCCATTGGAGATCAAGGTCAAGTTCAAGGTAGGATGGAGGATTTCAAGGTATTTCTTTTCAATTTTCAGGAGATTTCATCTAACATGGTATGGTGTTCCTTCATCTAGGGTTAGTCTTCACCCTAGAGTCAATTTCAAAATAGTTTTCAAGCTTCCAAAGTTCATGAAAACCCCAATTCTCACTCAAACTCATGGGTTCTTGCATCAAACGATTTCAAATGATAAGTTATGATTATATTGATGTTTTAAGATGAAAAACTCCATGAACCCATGATTTCACTAAATTCGTAAATTTGTCCTTATGAAGTGGGTTTTATGATTATGAATGAATGTTGGTGGAATTATGCTTAGATTGAGTTATATTGTTGAATTCTGTTATTATCTATGCCTAATTATGGTGAATTGATTGTGAATTGAGGAATGGTGATCATGACCTTGGAACGGTAAGTTGTGATCTAACTTTATGCAAAGTAGAATTGTTCTATGTATGTAGACCCACTTGAAAGGTGGAGGTGTTTACTTATATGTTCATTGTAATCATGACATTGAAGGAATTATATGGTGAATTGAATTATTATCATGATGTGATATGGGAATGTGTAATGTGAAGGTTAGGCATGTGGTTTCAAAGATAGAATGATGATCTTATATAGAATGTTAGTGTATTGTGATAGACAGTATATTCTCTCTTAGTGTTCATGTCTTTTGATGATGGAATGTGAAGGGTTCCTATAATGTGATGTTTTATCTTCATTTGGTAGACTTAGGTGCCTCTTCTTGATACATGAAAGCTTATTGAATGTGATCACTTCACTTGGTAGGCTTAGGCATCCTATTATTGAGTAATGAATGTATATTGACTTAAGTGTCTAATTGAACATGAATTGGTAGACCTAAGATTGGCATCCTCTTTGTGAATGAATGAATAACTAGAATTTGTAGCCCCAAGGTTGGTAGCCTCTTCTTGAATGCATGAATGATTGTCTAGGACCGGTAGCCCTAAAGTTGGTGCCCTTTTTATAAATGACTAATGAGGTATTTTAGGCTATGTCTTGAACCGGTAGACCTAAGCTTCGTGCCCCTTCATGATGAGTCTAGAACCCTAAGTGGATGTAAAGCCTTGAAGCGGTAGACCTAATGGTGGTAACCTCCTTCTTGTGTGAAGTAATAGACTTAGAGTCATTAGACCAAAATGTGGTAACCCTCTCTAGGAAAGTCAGTCAGTTATCCTTAATGAACCTTGATCGGTAGACCTATTGGTGGTGGCCCTTCTTGGTAAAAGTACAATGGGTTGGTAGACCTTATGTTGGTGCCCACTCCAGTACACTAATGTATTGAAAACTACTCTATGGGAATAAGGACTAAGAACCGAGTGGATATGGTTAAGATGGTGACTCTTCCCAATTAAGAGGCGAGAGTCCAATGATCATCTTTGGATATCCCCTAAACTATGTGCCGACATAGGATATGTATTAGTTCTACCCTTGGCAAGTAAAACACCTTCCACGGTGTAGGGTTATGACACTAAATTCCATGTCTAGCTCAATCGGTCTATGTCGGTTAATGCCTATTCCCATCTTGTGGGATGTGCACTCTAGTTACTTGATAGGTTCTACAATGTGTAGGTAGTAGTATGGGATGCTATCTACACATGGCATGAGTAGGCTTTGAAGGTGCTATAGTGAGTTCCTTAAGTCTTAATGACTATTGTGTGAAAGTCCTCTAAATGGATGAATGTCTCCTAAATGAACTTAACAAAGAATGTTGGCTTTTAAGTGATTAGAATGTAAAGAAGCATGCTATACTAGACTTATATATGAATGGCATCCTTGATATGACTTGATGAATGTGAGTGTGCCATGTCTAGGGTGATTCCACAAAAATACTTGGTGTGAGTAGCAGTATGGGATGCTACTTGCACATTGCTTAAGTAGGACTTAGGAGTCATCTTAGGTAGTGGTTCATATGTGATAATAATGCCTTTTACTACCTTTATATCTCTTATATGTGGTTAATTGTGAAAGGAAAGGAATGATGAGTTAACTCTTGGCAGCCTTAGTGTGGTGCCTTGGTGTCGGTGGTTGTATGGGACGCCATCCAGGTATTGCACAAGGTATAGCATGAAGGTCATTTAAAAGTGAAAGTCCAAGGTAATGGTAAAGGTTTTCATGTGGATGTTGTCTAAATGTGATGTTATGACTTGAATGATGATCTTACTTGTATAGTATGTATTTTATGTTATTGTTCATGATATTTTTAAAAAGTGGCATAATGCATGGTTTTTAACCAAAATGTCCCTTTTAAAGCATGATTTTGCATGGTCATCATATTTAGTACATTTTGTGTGCTAACCCATATTTCTACCTTTTTAACTACAAGTGTAGGTTTCGTCAAGTGATTGCTTCAATCTAGATTGAAGAGCTTGGATTGTTATTTCCCAAGTCATGGTATGTCCTCATGGATTCGAGGACACGTGTGTTAGAAATTTCTTTTAATTCATGTAATAGACTTTTAATATTTCCCAAGTCATGGTATGTCCTCATGGATTCATGTGTTCTTTGCAATTGTAAAGGGTCGTGTCCCTATTATGTCTTGAAATTGTGTCTAAGATGTCCACGTGAGACTTAGTCTTCTGCTTGCATATAAAGGTTTTAAATGTTGATGACTTTTGAGTCTTATAATTTTTATTAAAAAAAATTAATTCTGCACTATTTGTATTGCCTATGTGATGAATGAATGCTAAGAGGCTTGTATAAGACCTCTTCGAGGTCAAATACGCCGTACTACGACTTGGGGGTTCTCTCGGGTCGTGACACACACAACAACAAAAAGGCTTACTAAAGACCAAAATATAATGACAAGTTATAAATATGGTCCCTAAAATATACTTATAGGGATGATATTATTTACTAGTCTCTATTTGACTATATTATTTTCTAAAAACAAAATAACTAATCCCTAAATAAAAAATTTTGGCGGGAACTACAAGGAAGAGAGGAACAAAATGTGATACTAAAAGGCTCTAAAAAAATTTCTCTCTATAGTAATAACCTAAAACCCCCAAATTCTTGTATAATGGTATTAGATTTTTCTGTCTCTCTCTAGCAATATGCCAAAATCACTGAAGTAACTTCACATCTTTTCTATCTGCTCTATCACACGCTCTGAAGTCTCGTAAATCTTGAATCTTGAAGGCATTATTGGCAGCAAAATATGCTAAATCTTAAAAATTGAAGGCATTATTGGGTGAAAAACGTTTCATCTACAACTTGTATCTACATCTAAGGTAAGTTTACTCCTCCTAATTCGTCTCCGCCTTCTTCTCTTTCTGTAAATCTTCAATTTTTCTTTCTGTTGATTGAGTTTTATGTGATTGGGCTCTTATAGATACTCATTGTTATTGTGTTAAGACCGAAAATGATAGTTTTATAGGTAAGGCTGGGGGTTGAGAGTCAAAGAGGAGATATTTGAGAGTATATTTAAGGATTTCCTCTGTTAGGGTTGTATAATTGCTATGGCATCCAAGAAGTTTTGGTAAGGGTGGCATTGCAAAAAAAAAATTCTATCACGTGAAGAATTAGTACAATATTTTTACCATTAGTGTCTTTAATTTCAGTTCCCACTATATGTGCTTCGAATTTGAATGGTTTTTTTTATTGTATAACTATTGTATTCAATTTTTAAGTATAATCTGACACTAAAAAGATTAGACGAGAAAGAAACAAAATTGTGAATGAGCTTTGTTGAAGCATTTGAAATAACTTCTTTTATTTGCTTATAAGTAGCTTGAGGATTACAACAAGCTATTTCACTCAATTTGTTTATTCAGTAGCATTCTAGTTTAGCCCTACTTTCTCCTTTTTCAAGATTTTACAACTTTCTTGAACAACAGTGACTCAAAACTAGACGTCAATCTTTGCTTTTAGCCACTATTGCGAATATATTGTTATTTTGTGATATATACTGTTTTCATGAGAGGAATAGTTGAGTCCAGAATCTTTGAGTAAAATGCACTTTAACAGAGTTGTTAGGAAGTAGTAGTATTATTAATTACTGTGAGAGAAATTGTGTTCTCTCAACACTCTATTGGTTGAAGTTAGTAGAATAGTTTGAGCGACTTCTTTTTCTACTTACTTTTGATCAAATTAGTGCATTCTTTATTGGATTAAAGTTAAGTTATCCCAAGAACTTTAAAAGTATGTTTTTCATATACTATACTTCATTGTAGTTACCTTTTTTTTGGTGTTTCGAATGCTGTTTTAATTGTTATTTTCTACTACAACTAGTGTTGCATATTGGTTTCTAAAGTTACTACTTGTGGTGCATTTTTGAAATCTTAAGCTACTTGAAAATTTGTTGTTGTTTGTCAATGTTGTTTTTGTGGTTGTTGTTTTCAATTAAATGCTAGATGTTTTACTGAAATTGTTTGGATCCTCGTGTAGTTTGATAAAAAAAAAATTGTTGGACAAGTTGCTGGTGAGTTTAGCTTTCTGAAACATGAAAAAGGTCATTAGTTCATGTACATAAATATTATCTTTGTCATTTTGCCTTCGATTCACACTACAGTGACTTTAATTCAAGTATTTTTACTGATACAATTTCTTGCATTAGGTTTCTCTCAAGGATTGCGAACAATGAATAAAAAGTTTTTGGCTTTTGAGAAAGAGCATATGCAAATTGATGTTGCATTTTCTCTTTCTACTGATGATGTTATGGAGTCTACCCCAACATTTGAAACAAATATGATTTCTTTAATTTTTTTCTTTTTCAGAATTTAATTTAATTTAATTTAATTCAAGTAATTTTACTGATATAATTTCTTGCATTAGGTTTCTCTCAAGGATTAAGAACAACAAATAAAACTTCCTTGGCTTATGAGAAAGATTTTGCATTCTAATATTCCAATTTCACCTATTGATCAAATTAAACAGTCTGCCCAAACAGCTGAAACAAGTATGCTTCCATTTCTGAAATCTATTTGATCACAAGTTTATCATATGTACAATATTTTCTTCCATTTTAAAATTATGTAAATGTAGGTTCATGTGCTACTGAATGGATAAAAAAGGTTCGAGGAAGTAACAAGTGCAAAGAAGTTGAATCGCTTGATATTGGACAAAAGCTAAAAGTGACATTTTACAATAATCGAACAATTGAGAAGAATAGTAATCTATTTTCGAGGCACTTAGCAAAAATAGTTTGTTATCGTAATATATGTCCATTGGGAGTATCATCATGGAATCACATTAAGGAGGAAAAGCTAAATCACATGTGGGCTGTTGTTAAGGTAATTAGATTAAGTATTTCAATTTCTTCTTGGGCTACTCTCTTCTTAATACAATTCTCGCTGCTTAATTAGTGTGCTCCTTCCTGTTTCAATTTGATAAATTGTAGGATAAATTTGAGAGTGGTGACATGAATAGTCATCGAGATCATGTTTTGGGATGGATGAAAGAGTTATGGAATAAATGGAGAGGTTAATTGCATGCAAACTATATGAAGGGTAAGCCTATCTAAGAGGCTCTTAAGAATATGCCTAAGGGGGTAGAAAACAAGCAATGGGAGTGGTTGGTAAAAGAACATTTTACTTCAAAAGATTCTCAGGTTTGACATATTACCTAATTATGTAATTTGCTTCATACTATGCTTTCATTTTGATAATTTATTTATAACATTTGAATTTAATGTTGTTACTCAAATATAGGTGAGCAGTAATAGAAACACAATAAATAGAGCTAAGCTGAAGACGCCTCATCATATGGGTAGCAAGCCAATTAGAGAGATTATTTATCAAAAGGTGTTATCATCAAATCTTTTTCTATCTTAATATTTATGAACCGTTCTTTGACATCTTTACTTTTACGTAAAGGGCGGAAAAGATGGCAATCCACCAGATTTGGCAACTATCTTTTATGAGACTTGCAAGAAGAATAACACTCTTGTTGATTCTGAAACAATCGAGAAGCACGTGCTTTTGGTTAATTGAACATGTTCTTAACATTTAGTTATTATGGGATCTGGAAAAAAAATCTATATACACTTTGTAGTCTCAAATTCAAGGATTGGTTGAGTCTAAAGCATCACTTTCTAGCATAGAAATTATTGAGAAATACTTTGAACCTTAAAGTCGTAGTCATGTATTTGGCTTTGGAGGTGGAGTAAAAGCAAGATTTTTGAAAGGTGGGACTTCCCCAAAAGTTGAATTGTTGGCTGAGCTACGTTCAATTCAAAAGGAAAATCAGTTTTTGAAGGATTACATGTGTAAATTTCAAAATGAGATGAAAGAACTGAACAAATTGAAAGAATTTTTTTAGAGCAACACCCTAATTACCAGCCTCCAATTCAAGAGAATGACTATTCGGATCCTTGATTGTACCATGTGAGTAAAACCTTAGTGGAAATATCAATTTATTGTGCTGGTTCTGCATAGCAAAGCTATTAATTGCTGGTTATTTTATCTTAAAATAGCATGTTTGATAAATTTTAGAATGATAAATAGTCTATAAATTTGGATCACCATTGAATAGTCCTAACCTCATTCTAATGGGGAAAATATTGCGAAGAGCTCTGTCAATATCAATTTCTTCTAATATCTACTTCTCCAAAGCTAATGAATCTGCCATATCCTGTGGTTTCTGGTGGGTTTTCCTTCTTCCACGCAACTCTTGAATATCAGATTCTTCTAGTTTCTACTTCTGATGGTGGTTGTAATGAATCTGCCATATCATGTGGTGTAACCTGAATGAATGATACATTGTAGTATTACATAACAATATCAATCTTTTTGGTAAACAAAAGGTAAAATTGAATAAGAAATGTAATTTAACGTGTGATAGCAGGTTAGTTACTAACTTGAGCATCGAAGGTGAAACAGTGGTGACTGTTCCAGTAATCTAAATCTTGAGCAGCAAAGTTCTTGCAACAAGCTGAAGCTTGAAGATGCCCATCTTTGAGCTTCCCACTGTTAAAACTATCCCCCTGAAGTCCTTACATAAGCCATTGCATATTTTTCTACCATCATAGGGTCTTCCCTAGTTGTTTCTTGTGCTCTTCCCCATCTTGGATTCCTTAATATGTTCACATTTGGAGCCTAAAATGTCGTTCTCTTTAGTTCACCTGCATTGCACACTGATCTTGCTTCTCTCGAAATTTCCTACTTTAAGTACAACATCTTATAATACTAGCTATTTAATGCATTCATTCGATTTCTGTATTAACCATACAATTATCTGTTGGATATTTTTACAAATGTTATCAATCAAATACCAAAAGGTAATTTCAATGATCGAGTGATCACACTAAGAAAGATTGTTTCTCAAATCAATTTCTCTTGAGTCATTCAGAGTGGCTTCGAGTAAAGTGTAAGTCCTATGTTTTTTAAAAGTTGAATATCTACATTGTCCTAGTTGTATCTGTGAAAGTGAAAATGTAATCGTATATCGTACATGTAGTGGTTCCTCTTTTTGTGAATACATTTAGACTTTCCCTCCTATTTAGAACATGTACAATGTAACGCTATATTTTTTAAGCACACTAACTCCTGATAAAGTTTTACAGAGAAAAGGGACTTTTGGCTATTTAAGGATATTCAAGTGATGATAACAAACTCATTTAGAACATGTAAGCTCCACTCCCTCTCTTAACTTTAACTTTTTCACTAAGTTTTGTTCCTTGTAAATTTTAGTTTGCGATTACAGTTTACTCATCACAATATAAGTAATTCTTGATGTTTTACTGTACAATCGTCATAACAACATTAAGCTGACTGGAAGCTCAGACTATTTTATGACAATATATCTCTAACTTGTGTAGTCATCGAGTACCGCAAATGATGATATTAGTTAGCATGACGTTAGGAAGAGTTAAGAAATTGAACTTACTATAAGTGTTAGAAAGACGGAGAAGAAAAGGATTAACCAAAGAAATGAAATCATGAGTTCGCAAGGGCTGTTTCTTTGATTCTTTAAGTAGTTTCCTCATCTCTTTAGATTCCCAAACAACAATTTATAGGGATGCTGTAACTGATTAACTTGTGTTGAAGATATATAGAAACTTACAATTACTGAAACTTGTAGAAAAGCTTAGAAAAATGAGAAAAAAAAAACAAGAACGGAGGGAGGTTCCAAACTACTACAAAGCTAAGAAATTAAAGACAACGCATTCATTGCTTGTCGTTGGTTGTATCTCTTCTACTTATATAGATAGGTATTAGGCTAGAAAGCTCTTTGAACCACTACTTGCTGGAAAAGGTACTAGCACAGGTGGTCCTTGTTTGGCAATTGGGACCACATATTGGCCCAAGTATTTAGGGGGCTGTTTACCCCTGCTGCTGCAGCGTATTGCTCCTCCGTGGTCTTGCGGATTTGTTACCGATGCCATGGATACCTTCCTCCTTGAGCTTCTTTTCCATAATCTTTGATCACGACAATATTGTGTTCAACACTTCCTAAAAGCAAATAGCCTACAAAGTTCCAACTATTGCAACAATTGGTGTTGCAGCTGCTACCATTATATTGTGTACAACAATTTCCCATGAAAAATGGCCACCAAAATCTCAACTGTTGCAGCAATTAGTGTTACAGCTTCTGTAGAAATTGTTATTTGATTTAATAACATCTTTTTTTTGTATCTTTAGATATAGGTCTTCTAAATGAAAGTTTTATTTCTTTTACAGATTTTGGATGCTAAAATTTTCAAAAAGCTAATGTTAAACAATATGTAGATTGACCATTTTTTGTTGTGAAGGTGAAGGCAACTTCGGATTATAGTTTAAGGCTAGTATATGATTTTTTTGCTAAGGGTTCATGATCACAATATTGTTACTAGCTTACCTCATTGTTGTATAGTGAGATGCCTTATGCTCACCTTATTTTGTAATTACATTATATATTATATATGAAAGCGACAAGTTTATATTAATTATCATATTTTCTAGGTGCAAATGCCATGTGATTTAAGGATTAGATTGTAAATCCTTAAAATCCTTGAGTAGGAAATCCGTAGTGGTTGCGAAATGATTTATGGATCACCTTCAAAATGGTCCTGAAATGATTTAGGGACCAGCTTAAAAGTTTTCGTAAACTGATTTACAGACCAGCTTCAAACTGGTCACAAAATGATTATGGACCAGCATAGAAGTCGTCCCAAAATGATATATGGACCAGTTAGAATCTAGTCGCAAAATGATTTAACGACCATAATTTCAATTTCAATATGTGCGAATAGGTACCAGATATATGGTCCCTACATGTATTTTAGGGACCAGTATTATACTAGTCTCGAAAAAGAATCAGCGACCAGCCCGATAATCTCGTCCCTAAAGGTCCTTAGCGACTAAGGCTATAAGGACAAGTGCAGCTGGTTGCTATTGCCCTTATTGGGACCAGATTCTTACTTATAGCGACCAGTTTTCCCTTCTCTATTGGGCAGTTTTCTTGTAGTGACACTAACTCATAAATAAACTCTTACTATTGTTTGGTTACACGAGGATCAACAAGTTGAAGTGGTTCAGAGAAGAATCACAACAAACAACAGTGAGGAAATGAACAGTTGATGCAGTAGTAAATAAGACAACTTAAGTGGGAGAGTTGAAGAGTATTAGGATGTTGTGGGACATAGTATAAGACTGCTTGATCACGTACAAACCTATTTCACATGTAATAATCAGAACTATCTCTAAGGCCTCACACATTGTCCAAATTATATCAAAAAAAAATCTCAAAATAGTTTAAAGTAATTCAGCTGTCAAAATAATATAGTCATAGTTCATATGGAATTAACAGCCTTACAAAAATGATCGGATAGAAGTCACATAAGATCATATTATATTTAAGTCATATAGTTGTTGTACCAGGGCAACTCTATGTGAGGCATTTCAGACAGAAGAAAACATAACGAATAGGAAAATCTAGCTCCCAAATAGTTGGTGTATGCATAAAAAAGGTTCAAAATCCCAGACACCATCTTTTTTATTGTGAGGTGGCCTCAAAATTATATGCGCACGCTAGAGTGCAACTCTTTTTGCTTTATTTTTCTCAATATCTCTGGAAATAACTATATCTATTTGATTATTTTCCTCTAAAAAACTGGAGAGAGAGGCTTATTTTCCTCTAAAAAGTTGTACATGGAAGAGACCTAGCTATATAAGACTATTATTTCATAGGGCTTGGTAAAGCGGTGGGTGGAGCGATGTGGATTAACTGAATTGGGAAAGCATCACTGAATTTATTCTATATGAATCTGGAAGTTATAAGAGTAGGAAAAGATTGACTAATTCTAACAAGGAAGAACATAGATTTAACTCCAGGAATGAGACTACAATAGAGAAAACTTTTAAATACTCTTTGGATAAGTTTACTTATAAACTCAAAATTAATCCTATAATGAAAACTCATTATCATTATATGACAATAAGAAAGTTGCGACATTTGGCTAACTTAATCAGAAGCTGAAAGTTGACTGCAATTATAGAGATATGCACACCTTATTGTTTAACAAATCTGAAGACAGAGAGACACATGCCTTGAATGCAACTCTATTTGTTGTTTTCCTTAACAAAGATGAAAACAGAGAGATCCAACTATATTTGTTTGCTGATTTCCTCTAAAAATCTACATATAGAAGAGACCAAGCTATGCAAGATGTTCCATTCGAAAGTAGGAAAAACAGTGATTTAGCTCTAGGAATGAGACTACAATGCAGGCAACTTTTAAATATCATTTCGACAAGTTTACTTTAATTAACTCACAAATAAGATTAGAATGAAAATTGACTATCATTATACGGCAATAAGCAAGTTGCGACATTTGGCTATATAAATCATAGGCTGAAAGTTGACAACGATTATAACGAGATGCACACCTTATTTTGTTTAACGAATCTTAAGATGAAGAGACATAAGCCGTATTTTGCTTAACAAGTCTAAAGACAGAGAGAGACACACCTTGGCTGCAACTCTACTATCTGATATTTTCTTACCAAATATAGAAACAGAGAGACGCAACTATATGGGTTTGCTAATTTTCCCGTAAAAATGTGAAAATATAAGAGACCTAGCTACGTAAACAAGATTTACTAATTCAAACTAGGAAGAAAATTTATTTAACTATAGGTTCGAGACTACATGGAGATAGCTTTTAAAGACTGTTTAGGCGAGGTTCTCTATATAAACATTTAAAGACTCTAGGTTCAATTATTGCTCATTTGCTTGAATTAAGCATCTTCAGAAGAAAATTAATGAAAACATTAGTATACCTCTCACAAACTAAATACAAGTTGAGATACTATGGACGTCATCAACCACTACTAATATATCTTTAAATTCCGATCAGTTGTTCACAAACTATACTATCAAGCACATATAAAATACAACAAACGAGGATAAGAAAAAAGAAATCTAGATGAAATTATATGGGGTTAATTCCGAATAGGGAAATTAGGTGTTCCACAAAAGCAATTCATATGTAAAACAACATAAACCTACCTTGTGATACACTCAAATTACACCTCCCTAAATAAGTATAAGCGATCGTTGTCAAATAAAGAACACAACTTTTTGGTTGGGGTCGATCCCACGAGCAATATTGTTTAGACTTAAACATAGCTCACTATTATCTCTGTTTAGTCAAACTATTTACAAGAAAAGTAAACAGGGGAATTTTGTAAGTAAGTAAAAGATTCGAATGCTTATAAGTAACAAGTAAACAAAATTGAGACTTTGGTTTATCAATATGAGAAAGAAACTAGGGTATATGTGTTCCCCAAAAGCTCTGAACGCAGTAATCCTAATAATCATAATCCTTTCCTTGTGTTATGCATGCAAAGTTGGTAACTTAGGTATCCATAAGTGATTGGTCCTCCAAGTGGGGAATTTCACCACACAACTTGGTCTGTCTACCGATGTTGCTTTATTAACCCTTACCTTTACCTTAGATTAGTCGTCATATCAATGCAGTTTAGTTTTCACCCGTACTCCAATTGACCTCAAACTATTAAATAGCATCCACTAAATCTCTGTTGTTTAATCTGTTTCTCATTCACTGCCTTCTTGGTCCGGCAAGTAGGAACCTGGCGAGTTCTACTAGTGTGCACCGCTAAAAAGACTTCTAAGGGAAAGGACTAACAATACATGCATAAACACTATTCAAGAATTACTTATTTATTATTCATACATTGTTAATTGCTTATAATTCCCACAACCCTAGTTGTGGATTTAGTTATTCATGCTTGAGAGTTCACAATTAATAATTAGGTTAAAAGAATTCATGAACTTACAGTTAGAATAGATGAAAACCCAAATTTTGAATTGAAATTCAAGGGGAAAATTGTATCAAACGAATTACGGAAATGAAATTTCTAAGAGTTTGAAAATTAATTCCCAAAAAAAACAAAAACTAGATGTTTACAATAATGTCTGGGGGGGGGGGGGGGGGGGGGGGGGGGGGGGGGGGGGGGGGGGGGGGGGGGGGGGGGGGGGGGGGGGGGGGGGGGGGGGG
>JAJOOR010039253.1:0-21947 GCA_036250505.1 Solanum acaule | reverse complement strand
GTGCTAGGAGATATGACCCTCCAAAGTAGACCCTCGAAAAAGGCTTCACTTGGAAATTTCGGATTTTGATACGGTTGCTCTAAAATTTGGGTTAGACCTATTTCCCACTCAATTTGACCCCCTAAACAAGAATATGAATTCGGATTTTTGAAAAACGAAACGGATCTTTTTATATACAGCTAAACAAGTTTCTGGTAACTTCCGAAGCACATTTTAAGAACTTTTTGGGTCAAATTCAATTATAACCATTTCATTAAGTTCTCGACCCCAAACTCACATGTGAGGCTCTAGTTTCACTCTATCATTTTCCGGGTCGTTACAACAGCGACACTGTTGCTTGCCTTTTGCTGCACCAAGAAATTGCTCCGGCTCCAAGCTTAAACACAAAGCTAATAGTTGAATGACGGGTATCATGGTCTCCTCCATAATCAGAGTTATATTATCTGATCAGTTTGCACTATTTACCTTTCTTATACAACAAACCATAGTCAATTGTACTGTTTACATATCTCAAGATTTGACGAACTCCATCCAAATGAGACTTCTTTGGACTTTGCATGTAACGACTCATTACACCGATTGCGTAAGAGATGTCGGGTCTTGTTAAAGTTAAATAAATCAAACTACCCACCAATTGCCGATACATTATTACATCTTCCAAGTCTTTCCTTTCATGACCACACATATTAACATTTGGATCCAGCAGTGTTGAGGTTAGTTTGCCATTGAACATCCCAAACTTCTTCAATAGATCTTTGGAGTAATTTTGCTGATGCAAGCAAAGTCCTTCTTCACTATGATCAACCTCCAAGCCAAGAAAATTGTTGAGATTTCTGAGTTCCTTTACCTGGAAGCATACTGACAAACTCTCATTTGTCCAGAAAATTTCTTCTTCACAATCTCCAATTAGGATTAGATCATCCACATATACTAGCACAATAGCTAGTTTTCTGCCAACAATTTTCACAAACAGGTTGGAATCTGATGCTTCTACTGAAAAACCACTATGAGTAAGAAATTCAGAAATCTTACCATACCATGCCCTTGGTGCTTGCTTTAATCCATAGAGCACCTTTCAAAGCTTACACACATATTCATGATAATCGTGACTCTGAAAACCCATTGGCTGACACATGTAAATATCTCGATCCAACTCTCTGTGCAAGAATGCATTCTTTACATCATCTGCCAAAGGTTCCAATCTTTACTAGCTGCAAGTGCAAGTAAAACCTAGACAGTAGTAAGCTTTGCCACTGGACTAAACGTTTCATCATAGTCTAGTCCATATTGCTGAGAAAAACCCCGAGCTACAAGACGAGCTTTTCACCTTTCAATTGATTTATTTATGTGATACTTTATCTTGTAAATCCATTTACAGGAAATAGGTTTGGCATCCCTTGGTTTTGTCACGATCTCCCACCTTTGATTCTGTTCTAGTGCAAAAATTTCCTCCTCCATAGCTTTAAGCCACTTTAGATTCTGGAATATTTCCTCAAAGTTTCTAGTTCATTTTCATTTACATATTCTACAATGGTAGCATTGGCAAACTTGGGATTTTGGTTTCTGATCCTTGTTGACCTTCTACTAAGTGAAGGTGGTGAATCTGCTCCAATTAGCTCACCTTCTTCACCTGGTTGTTGGTACATACCAGTTTGCCACGGATTTTGAGTCATGTCTTTATTAGCGCTGTCTTCATTAACATCACCTTCAGCTCCATCTAGACTCAATTGGATATGGGAAGAGTCCAACACATCTTTGAAGACATCTGAATCTTACAACAGTTTCTTATTTGAAGACCACCAGGAAGAAAATTCATCAAAAATCATATTTCGAGAAGTGTAGCACTTTCCTGTTATTGGATCACAACATCGCCACCCTTTTCGTTGACTGTCATACCCTACAAAAAAACACCTAACAACCTTTTTGTCCATCTTGCTACATAAATGATTAGGTACAAATACATAGCATACACATTTGAAAACACAAAAATAGCTAAAAGAGGATTTCATGTTCCACAACTTCTCAAAAGGTGAAAGAAAATGTAACCTTTGTTGAGGAAGTCTATTGATCACAAAAGTTGTAGTCTTCATAACTTCTGCCCAAAATTGGCCCGGGATATTTGTAAAGCAGGCTCCTTCTAAGTGTTTGTTCATCCTTTCTACTATGCCATTTTGTAGTGGCATATTTGGACATGTGAACTGATTGTGTATTCGACACTTTTCAAGGAATTCAGAAAATTCACGTGAGGTAAATTCCCCACCATTGTCAGTTCGCAGACAAAGAATTTACTTACCAACTTCTCCTTCAGCAAACTTTTTGAATTCTTTGAATTTTGAAAATACCTCAAACTTCTCCTTATCATCAATGAATGTCAACATATATTTCATCCCACCAACAGAGAGTTGCTTGATAGGGACAAACACATATTAGTGAATTAACTCTAATGGTTCCTTAGCCGTATATTTCAAATCCTGATGCGGAAACTAATGTGCTTGACCATACTGAAAACCTGTACATATTATATCCGTCCTTACTAGAAGTTTGAGAAGACCCTTTAACATTGACTTTTCCATCATGACTATAAGTTTAGAGTAGCTAATGCGACTCAATCGCATGTGCCATAAGTCTGTCGTCTCATTCTTCCTTGTCTTGTCTATATATGTGGTTTCTGCCGACTTTACATAAATAGAATTTAACCTTTGCCCCTTCATCATTGGCTCTTCTTTAACCTCAAGATCATGGTATATTCTTACATATTGCGGACCAAATGGAACATAATGACCCGAAGATGTCAACTGAGTTACTAAAAGAAGATTTTTCTTCATACCTAGGACATGATAAACATTTTGAAGCAGCATCAGGTCAGCATAACTATTTGGAGACACAATAGTCTTACCAATGTGAGCTATCGGTAATTTTGTGTTATCTGTTGTCACCACTTCCCTTGTACTCAGACTAATTTTGCAGCTTCTTTTTGTCACCAATCATATGGTTTGAGCATCCCGAGTCAACAATCCAGTCATTCTCATAGTCAATTTTTTTAGAGGTTGTTACTGTAAGAGCTAACTCCTCTTGTTCTATAGTAGAGAACACTAAGAATTCCAATCATCTTCACTATTTTCCTTTGGAATGGAGGTGGCAGCAGCGTTACTCTCAATAGTCCTCTTTTTGAACCAGCAAATATTGGCTTTATGTCCCTTCTTCCCACAGTTATGGCATTTCCCTTTAAACCTCTTGTTGTTGACCCAATTGTTCTTCGAACTTTCCCCTAGACGAGAGCTTCCTTCTCCTTGATGACCTTTTGACTTAACATCAGTTCCTTTTTATCCACTGGCGCTCAGGTCCTTTTGTTGAGTTGAGCAGCTTTCTTCCATGAAGATTGCCTTCTATTCAAGCTTATGAATTTTTAGAGAAAATCCAAGTTTTTGTTTGCCAAATCTTGAGTTTTTGTTTTGGAGAAGAGACTATATCAAAATAGACACAAACCCTTGGGATAAGGCCATTGGCAGAAAGCCTAATGTTATGAAAAGTTGTGCACCAACCACATCAGAGTTGGCAGCCTTTTGACAGCTGTCTTTTCGTCTTTCTCGTACGCAGACTTTTCGGGACTAGGTCCCTTACTGCATTCTTTGATGCTTGAGTTCTTGAAAAAGACTTGCTAGCTTTCTCTCTTCTTGAATGAATAATGTTGTTTGTTTATTATTGTATATACCAGTTACCAACAAGGGTTTTGACCACTTAAACAAACAACTTCGTTCGCCCTTCCTATTAGTGAAGTACGCTACACATCTCACCAACCAACCCGACAAGACAACTATAACAATAGCTTTAAAGCTATGCATCACTTTGAATCTGGATGGAAGTACTCTGCCAAGGACTGGGTCCCTGTATTTGTGAGGATCATCAATACACTGGAATATAACAGTCCACTAACCTACCTCTCCTAAACTTTGGGGAAAGCTATCTGCTACTCTAGAAAATAATAGAACACCTATGTACTAATAAAATATCAAACTAACAACTAAGCTAAAAATAGTTATACTATAGAATTGGTCAAATTAAACTAGGAATGATGTTGTCAACTTTAACACATTGGGAGGTAGAGAGGTTGTTTTCCATAGAACCTCGGCTTAAGGAAAAGCCTATCAAAGCAGATAAAAAAAGAAAACATTTGTGTAATCCCATAAGTGATGTTTAGGGAGTGTAGAGTCTAGATAGACCTCACCCCTACTTTGGGAGGTAGAGGGACTAGCTTTACAGAACCAAAAAACACAAAAAAACCATACATAGTGTAATATCATAAGTGAGGTCTGTGTAGGATAGATTATACATAGACCTCACCCTAACCTTGGGAGGGAGAGAGTTATTTACAATAGACACTCTGATCAATGAAAACCATTTCAACGAAGATCCAAGGAGGGAATATTTACATAACTATGACTACAAACCAAAAAAAGGAAATCCATAAAAGATCTTACTTTTTCCCTTCATAGAACAAGTGATATCTCTATTAAAGATAAGCATGGAAAAGCTGTAACATCTCGCAATTTGAAATAACTAGGAAGAAGTTGAGCATTGGAAATATTCATTTTTGGAAAGAATTAAAAACCTGGAAATTTGTTTAAGTTAGGAAAAGTTGAGTCTTGGTTAACTTCAACCGTCCATAACTCCTAGCTCAAGATGAGTTAGGTGTACTTACAGATATGTTTGTAAAGCTCTTGGAATGATTTTTCCAACCCCACTGAGTTTGCGCGATTCCGAGTTTGTATGGGTAAGTTAGCCCCTTTGGAAATTGGGCTACTGGATTAAGGAAATGTCCAATCCGGATTTTTAAGGGTGTTTTGGTCTTTTCCATACCCTATTATTTTAATTCGTTTTTGGTGAATTAATTAACGATCAAAACTGAATTGGTTCAGTTTAGGCAATTGGAGATTTACGCTAGGGTTCTTGGAGAAAGAACGCAAAAGGAGAAAATAGGAGAAAAAGTAAAGTTAAGTCGATTTCATGGAGAATTGCTTGTGGATTTCGTCGAGGGTGATCCCTACCAGGTATGTGAGGATTTCATAACATTGGGATCGTTCTCCCACGTGCCAAACATTTTTATTTCAGCATGGATTCGTCCTAAAAGAGTTTGAAAGTTGATGTTCTTGATATTTATTCTTGTTTTTGATGTTGTTCTTCAATTTGGCTGATATGGGGAAGTTTCTGAGATCGTTACGTCGTAGTATAGAGTCGTTTCGAGTTAGGTTCTTAGGTACATTTTCTGGGTATCTGTATCTAAAAGAAATTTGAGAAAAAGAATCGAGTTTGGGCGAATTGGGGCTAGAAAACGAAGAAGAAATTTTGTCGGTCGAAATTTGGCAGTGGTGGTGCGTCGCAGAGCTGCTTCACAGTTTTGGGAAAGTTTGTTTCACGTCGCGGAGCCGTTACGGACTGTTCTGCCTAAAAAGTTATTTTTGAAACCAAAATTTAAATGTCTCTCTGCATTGCGGACCCACTCTCACATTTTGATAATTCGACCTTTTCTCATGTTTATCTATCTAAATTCATTCCTAAACATCATGAAATATTTCCTATCACAAATCTCGATCCTTGAATCCATAAATTCAATTCAAGGAAAGTTATGAGTCAAGTCAAGTGAATTCAAGAGTCAAGTTAAGAGAAGTTCTTAAAGTTTTCCAAAAGTCTTTTGCGAATGTTTTAACTTTGTTTTGAGACTTAAGTTTTGAGTTGAGAAAAGAGTAAAGATTGAAGTCATTTCTTCAAAAATAGTATATCGGGACTTTGTATTCCCAAAGATTAAATGTTTTCACATTTAAACAAGAAAGGAAATTGAGATTTCAAAAAGATCCTTGGTGCTAGTTTTTCAATAAAGAGGAAACTTTGATTTCCAAAAGAGCCTATGAGCTAGTTTTTCAATAAAGAGGAAACTTTGATTTCCAAAAGAGCCTATGAGCTAGTTTTTCAGTAAAGAGGAAACTCAGATTTCCATGAGAGCTTTTAAGCTAAGTTTTGAGTAATTATCTCAAACCAAAGAAAGAGTTTGTTTTTACAAACACATGAGCTAAGTATATTTTGAGAGTAGTATTGAGCACCGATATGGAGGTGTGATTTCATATCAACTCAAGTCACTATAAACCATGTAGCCACCATGGGTAGAAAAGGGTCATACTTTTTAGATGAATCCTTTTCGCATAGACTAGTGAATCCACTAAGTGAGTTAGGTCCTACACCACGACAAGGTATAGGATGGTCCTTGGCAGCGTGAGGTAAAGTGTGGTATCACCACTTAGGCTCATAGTGGTGGTTGTCGATTAGAGAATCTCCCCCAGAAAATATATTATTTTCTTATATGAGCAAAGTTGAGTTTGTTACTACATTTTCTTTAACGAACTAAGATGTTTTCAACTGTTTTATAAGCTTTATATATTGCATGTGTTTTATTGTTTTATATTTGAGTTAAGTTATTCAGAAGTTGAGAAGAGCCATGTAAGTGTTTCGTTCAGAATCTTTTCAAGCCTATATCTTCTTTTAGCATTCTAACTCACATACTCGTACATTCAATGTACTGATGCCAGTTGGCCTGCATCGTATTATGATGCAGACGCAGGTAATCATGATCAGCATCCAATGCTTTGTTGATCCAGTGAGCACTCAGAGTCAGTTGTTGAGCCTCCTAGCTTTCCGGAGGATCCTTTTATTGCCTTCAGTATGTTAGTTTATTAGAATGTCATGGGCCTATCCCGACATCCATCTCAGTTGTTTTAGAGGCTTCATAGATGGTCAGTCAGATGTTATTTCATGAGTCTTTACTTTTCCTTTTCAGTTAAGTTGAGACTTGAGTTGCCACTTTGGCAGTGAATGTTAATATTATACATTCTAAGTTATATTTTGAGCAGTTCAGTTTACTTGTTTTAAAAGTATTTATCTTGAGTAAAGTTTTCCGTTGGTAAGTAAGCCAGGCTAAGGGTTCACTTGGGGCCAGCAATGGTCTTCGAGTGCCAGCCACGTTCGGGGTGTAGGCTCGGGGCGTGACAAAAGCAAATCAAGAAAAAGGAAGATTTACTGAACCGTGACAACAAATCAAACATATCAAACCCAAAAAATATCTTAATTTTTCTTAAAATTCATATCTTTATAGGTTAATTTTCATAAAACATAGCTTGTGAAAGAAGATTACCATAAAATGTCAGCACAACTGAGGTAAAACTTGATGATCAGAAGGCATAGTCAAAGAAAACTTTAGGATGAATCAAACTACATTTATAAGCTTTATCATCTATGTATACAAGTTTCAACCAAAAGGGAAAAACACATATATAGATATATATAATCAAGAGAAAAAAAAACTAGAGAATTTGGGCAAAGAGATTAATTTCACACCTACGGTTTGTCCTTACAGCAATTCTAAATCCTCTTGTACTAGTTACTTCACCAAAATATTTATTTAGGGCATTTCATAAAATATTTAAGGAGATAAACATATCAAGATTACTGTAATCTATTTTTTTTTAATAATAAGTGTAATACAAACAAAAAGTTTTAAATGTACTGAGTTGTGCTACCTAACCTTCCAAAACACAGAAAATTGTTTTGAGGTTTCAAGGGAAATATTGTGTTAAAGGATAAAGTCGAAGATGGAGTGATCGAAGTGATGAAAAGTAAATGATCCAAAGCTTCCCTTCTTTATTTTTTTCCTTATTTGTAGAGGCCAATTATTTTCATATTTGATGGCCAAGTAGGGTAAGATACTCCCTAATTAAGAAGACTTAGTATCTATGAGAGATAAGTTTACTATATCTTCTTTTTAATAATACAACGTATAGAAAGATAGTTTACCATACATGATCAATTTGATGGACAAAACTACAAACACAAAAAGTAGCATATGAGAACCTAGAGATATTATGCAAGGTAGGATAAAAAAAATTATTAGATAATTTATTTTTTTGGTCGAACAAACACATTTTATTCAAAAACATAAAGAGTATCATTACAACATCTCATACAACTAGTCTCAACCTGATCCAAAACCTATACAATGCAACTTTTTTAGTTTGATATATTCCCTCTATAGAATTCCTATCTTTTGCAGGCAAGTTTTTGAAAACAAATGTTCTATATTTTCAGGATAATCACCACATAACAAGCATGATGTATCCATGCACATATATTCGTCGATCTTCATTTTCAATAGTCTTTTATGCATTGAAATTTATGAGACTGTGCTTAGGGATATATTAATAGTGTTGCGTTCATTCATTTCCTTTGTGAACACGGAGGTGGGGAATGATCCCAAGCATTGCGGGGGATATTTTCACTAACACAAATTATATAACTTGATTAATATTAGACCTCTTAGTTCACATTGAAGAATATATGTTTTGTTAAGTGTGAAATAAACTTGATTGAAATTCATTCATTTTAATCGGATGCTTCAAGTTTTAGAATAGAAATCCTTCCGATAAACAAACTATACACCACCCACTCACTCACCTTAATAGCTTACACAGTATGATTGCTAGCTAATTCTACCAGTGAAATTATTGAGTACTACACTACAATAAATAAAGGATTTTGCAAAGTTAATAAATTTGCAGCAATAATATAACTTTCGTTATATTATATTTAGCAAGAATAATAAATAGGAGTATGTATAACTAGTACACTATATAAATGTGGTTTAAAAGAAAATCTGTTGTTACTAAATGTCTCTTTTGTTGTATTGCTAGCGTACTTCAAATAGATCTGTTTAACTTGAAGATCACTGGATTGGGCCTTTGGGTTTTCAAGCAACAATCTATATGAAATATCCCCAATTTCAAACTAGTTATCTCCTACAACAAGTTAAAGTGAGTTGATGGTGTAAAAATTAGTTATACTAACAGAGTAGACAACTTGAGATTTTAGAACACTATGTAAAAGAAAAAAAATAGATATCATCAAGACTCGAAATAACATCAAAATGTCCTTGCAATGATAATATTATACTAAGTCATGAGTTGGTTAAAGGCTATACCCAAAAAAGAATATCTCCTAGATGTATGCTAAAGATTGATATACAAAAGGCATACGACTTAGTTGAATGGCCCTTCCTCGAACAAATCCTTTCTTGCTTAAACTTGGGATAAGGCAGAAGTGCCCCTCCTAGACTATGACCGAAATCCTAAAGACACACCTTAACTAATCTAAGGTCCTATTACCCACTCGAACCCATTTTTTTTTTTTGTAATTTTATACACCATTTTGGCTTACGTGGAATCCAAAAACTCCCACACATCTCAACTACGTAGAGTTACGGAGTGTGCTATGTAAGCTAAAAGGTGTTTAAAATTACAAAAAAAATTGAGTTAGAGGAGGTAATAGGACCTTAGTTTATATAAGGGGTGTCTCTGGAATTTTTTTCATAGTCTAGGGGGTACTTGTGCCTTATCCCCTTAAACTTCCCTACTACTTTCGTGAACTGGATTATGAGATATGTAACTACTGTTTCATAATCTATAACCATTAATGGAAAATTGTCGAAATCATTCCCTGCAAAGATAGGTCTCCGGCAGGGTGATCCTCTATCTCCATACTTGCTTGTGATTTGTATAGAATATCTTAATAGACTGGTCAAAGGCCTCGGATGTGATACTGATTTAAGCTTCCATCTTAGGTGTGAGAAGTTGAAAATTGTCAAGTTAGGCTTTGCGAACGATTTGTTGCTCTTTTGTAGAGGTGACAAGATTTTTATCATGAAATTGTATGATTGCTTGATAGAGTTTTGAGCAGGATCTGGTGTCGTTGCAAGAAGAGCTAAAAGTTGTGCTTACTTCAGAGGAATCTACCAAGTTACATAGAAATATGCATTGACCAAGCTACAGTTCATAAAGGGCACTTTACAATTCAAATATCTTAGCATCCCTCTAAGTACCAAAAAAATATCATCAATCCAGTGTGTTCTGCTGCTCGATATAGTGGTTAGCTAAATTAGTCACTGGACATCCATGTTGTTAAGCTATTCTGGTGGGATTCAACTGATTAAGTCAGTGCTATTTTCCATCTAGACATTTTAGGCGTAAATCTTTGTCGAACTTTCCTATGGACTGGTTGTAACATTACCTGTAAGAAATCTATGGTCTCGTGAGATCAACTATGTTTTCCAAAAACAGAAGGAGGGCTCAATATTCTACAAATTCGAACTAAGGCGGCAATATGCAAGGTGTTGTGTGATGAGTCCACAAATTGGACTCATTTAGTGATAAATTTTAATAGAAATTTTGTCCTCAAATGCTTATTTTATCTCACTATTTGATGAAAACCCTTAAGTTTCAGGTATTTGATATTTGAAGGAAAGCATGGACACTACGTCACAAAAAGGAATGAAAAGGCTGAATAGAATGAAGAAATGAAGGCCTGAGGATCGCCAAGTTCACTTGGTGAGTCGCCGAAGGATCTTACTTTGCCTTTTGTTCCAGTGTGCTAAGCCCTGAAGGAAAGGATCAAGTCAGCGGAAAAAAGGAGCAGTCAGCGCATCGCCGAGAAGTTCTACGAAGTAATACCATGTTGCCCAATGACCCAGAGCACGATGATACTAAAGGCTAGTGCAAGATGGCGATGAACTACACCAAAGGGCGAATCGCCAAGTTGATCGGCGATTCCGACTAACGACGCCGAATGATCCGCTGTAGCACATATCTGTGAAAGCTATAAATACTAGTTAGAGCTGTAGTTTTAAGTGTGGAACAATTATTATAATTTTCATAGAGAATATTAGTTTTTCATATTTTTACTCTGAGTTTGAGAGGGTTTTGAAGACTTGAAGAAGAAGAGGGTTTCATCTCTAAGGATTTGGACTTGGGTCTTTGGGATTCTTTATTCTTGGCCTGTAACAAGACTTAAATCTTCAAACCCATTTGAATGCAAGCTCATTTAGGTATAAATTTCTATCTCTTGATGTGTGGCTAAAAACCCCAATTCTTGGGGTGTGATTTTGTGATTATGAGTTAGATTAGTTGTTGGGTCTTGCTTGTTGATAGTCTATTCGTAGTTTAAATGTGATTTCATTTAGTGGTTGTGGATGAATTTAATGAGGTTGTAGTTGCAAATATAGTCTCATATATGTGTTTTTTGCTTGCTTGAGAGAGAGGTTGTAAAACTAAGACCACTAAATTGATGGCCAGTATGAGTGGTTCGACATGAGGTTCAGCTCAAAAGAGTGAAACCTAGTCCCATGTCCATACACTCAGCTCGAGAGAGCGAGTGGGTTAAGGCGGAGGCTGGTCTTAATGCGGCAAGTGGGTGTCCGAGAGGAACGCATTTGAAACGGGGTAAGTTGCTTGAGAAAGAGCTTATCCCCCTTAAAGTCTATCCTAGTCACAAATACTCAATGAATTTACTATCAAAATCATGTACCCAATGATTTAGTCTATCCCGTATTCCTATCACATACCAAGAATCCCGTCTCCATACTGGTATTTTTCCTTATTTTCACTATTTTAGTTGTTTCTTGCTTACAAACCCCCATTGTTAATTGACACTTTTGTGTCCTCCTTTAAGTTACAATGTTTTTAATTGTTAATGTCTTTAGCTATGACTAGTTAGAACGAAATTTTATTTTTCTATTAATTCTCAAAACCACTCTCTTGGGAACGACCCCAACCCTTGGTTGGGTTACTAAACTATTGTACGATGTAGACACTTGCATCGGAAGTTGTGTCTTGATTACGCAAAGATCATTGTGAAATCTATGGGAAAAAAAGGATAAGTTATGGGTTGAATGGGTGCATATCTATTATATCAAAGGATAACATTTCAGGGACTGTTGGCCAAATTAGGCCTCATGGATACTTAAGATGATATTTTTTGAATAAGTCTCCTACTATGTGGAGTACATTTCGGAGTAGTTATAGTTCCTATTATCTAACATTAGTTAGTTGTAGATCATGTGCAGGTGGTGGCCTGCACTTTAGCGTCAATTGGTTGAAGATTATATATATAATATCTTGCCGGCAGACTTAATAAAAATATCTTTTAACCTTCTCATCTTAATATTTATATGGTATCAAAACCACCAGAAGCTCCACCGAGTTAGATTTATTTCATTTTTCTTAACCTCTCTTATGGCTCCAGTCACTGATACTACTGTTGCAGTAGTTCTGAATTTTTTGTCCTTGATCATGTGGGACAATTTAACTAATGTTGCTTAGTTACCTATTAAACTATAAGGTACTCTCAATTTTTCAACCTGTAAAGCACAACTTCTGATGCTACTAATGGACATCAACTCTTGGGACATCTTGATGGAACCAAAACTGCTCATCACCTACTATTACCCAAAAATGATCCTACTATACAAAATCCCTATTATTATATCTGGTTCTCTCAGGATCAATTGATCAAACAAGCAATGATGGCATCAGTCGATCCTACAATTGCTCCAACTATTGCGGCAACACCATCTGCTACCAAAGTGTGGATACTCCTTCACACAGCTTACACCAACAAAATCCATACTCGCATCTTTAGCTTGTGTGATCAATTGCAGAATACCAAAAAGGCTCACAAAACCATTGCAGAATACTTACATGAGGTTCGTTCTCTCTTTTTCTGAAGCTCTCAATGTTGCTAGTTCACCTATCAACGATGATGGACTTATTGTCAAAATTCTAAGTGGACTTGGCCCCGAGTATAGAGAACTCTCTGTATTAATATGCACACGAGAGTCTTCTTTGAGCTTTGAAGAATTATTTCACAAGCTCATAGAATATGAAATTTTTGTAAAACTTCAAGATTTGGACAAACCATCCTCTATGATCACAGTTGTCGCTCCATGTTGCACAATCAGTTCGAAGCTAAGGCTAACTTTTCTTCGGGCTTGCAATCATCTGGAAACTCTTGGTTCTAAACTCTGGAGAAACTCACCATGTCACTCCCGAACCCTACAACCTTGAAGAGTATACATGTACCGAAGAAATTTCTATGGGTGATGGTAAAAACACTTCCATTACTACTTTTAAGCTTTCTGACACACTTTGTGCTCCATTAATAAATAAGAATCTCATTTATGTTGCTAAGTTTTGTCAAGATAACCTCACATCTATTACATTATTTCCTTTTACTTTTGTTATGAAAGAATTGCATACTCTGAAGCCGTTGGAGGCCAGAACAATAATGGACTATATGAGTGGCTGCATCGGCAATCCAGGAAACCATCCATTTACCTTTCCACCACAAAGGCCCTACTTCAACTTTGGCACTGTCTATTGGGTAATTCACCCTCTATAATTTTAAATTTTATTCTGAAGAATTTTTCTTTACTTGGTGTTGCTGGAAAAGACAAGTTTGAACCGTTGTTCTTGTTGTTCAAATAAAGCGCATCGTTTGCCATTCCAACGACTCACTTTGTCTAGTAATATTCCTCTGGTCTTTAGTGATTTATGGGGACCATCACCCATTTTGTCACTTCAAATAAAAATATATAACTGCATTTGTTTTACCAATACACCAAATATAATTGATTGTATATGCTCAAAAACAAAACTGAGGTTGCGTCAATATTCTCAAAGTTTCATCCTTTAGTAGAAAATTTCTTCAGAACTAAAATTTCTTCAAGTTATACAGACGGAGGAGGTGAGTTCATTTTTCTTCAGCCCTATCTTTATAAAAATGGCATTGAACACTTGATTTCACCACCCTACACACCTCAATGTGTTGCCATAGTTGAACGTAGACATCAACATATTCTTGAAACTACTAAAACTCTTCTTCATGAAGCTTCCTTACCACCGTATTTTTGGTCTTTTACCTATCATTATGTTGTCTACCTTATTAATAGACTTCCCATTCCCATCATGAATAATGAGTTGCCCTACCAAACTCTATTTGGTCGATCTCCTGATTATACCACCCTAAGTGTTTTTGGTTGTCTTTGTTACCCATGGCTTAAACCTTATTACAAAAATAAACTTGAGACACGGTTCACTCCATGTGTGTATTTAGGTATCTCTTAGACTCACCATGCTCATATATGCTTTGACCCAGTACAATAAAAAAAAATATGTAAGTCATGATGTACAATTTTTTGAAAATGAATTTCCTTTTAAGAAAATGTTCATTCATTTGCGGAAATATACTTCCCAATTAAGTTGAGAAGTTGTTGAATCCAAAGAGGAGACTCCTACAGAAATTCCAACTCCTCCTCTCTTTATACAATGGTTGTTGGTTGTAGTAACTCATAGTAATTATTTTATTTACCTCTTGTTACTAGTTTGAACAGGTCTTCTGCTATGTGGAGCACATTTAGGAGTAGTTATAGTTCCTATTATCTAGTATTAGTTAGTTGTAGATCATGTGCAGGTGGTGGCCTGCACTTTAGCATCAGTTTGTTGAAGATTATTTATAATGTCTGCCCTTTGTGTGAAGCAAATGAGGAATCCGCTGCGCACCTGTTCTTTAAATGTTCCTTTTATGCTACTGTTTGGAACAAATTTTTGTATTGGCAAGGTTATAATCGAAACACTATGGAATGGACAGAGAAAGTACAATGGATGGTGAATCATGTCACTTAAAGAATGCTTATGACTTGTTTTGGACTACTGCAGCTAGAGTAGTGTATATGATTTGACATGAGAGAAACAATCAAGTTTTCTAGAACAAGAAACAGAAACCATGATGCTCTCTTAAGGCTAATTGTTCAAATGGTGGTGATATGAGGCAGTTTGAAGGCCAAGCTAGCAAGCCGGATTGCTGATCTTAACTACTATCCATGAACTTAGCTCTTGATTAGCTTTCATCGTTATATGTTGTTGTTATTTATATGTTGGGACTATGTCAAACAGCCTTACCTCTGTATATTATTACTTACTTTGGTATATAATGTTATTATTACCAAAAAAAAGAGTAGCAAAATTCGCCCAAACTTGATATTTTTCTAAATAAGCAAAATATTGCAAATTGTAACATCACCGTAAGATTGAGCAGCATCCATTAGAAGAACAATCTTTAACATCAGATGCTATCTCACTGGTCCCTTGGTATGCACTTAATGACATCCGAATCACCTGAGTTAGATACACAGAACAGAAAAAGGTTTAAAATGCCCTTAAACTATTCTAGATTGAACAAAAATGTCCTCTCTTGTTGTTCAATATTGCATAGTTTAAGTACATTTTTACCCTTTTCCATAAAGAGAAAGTACTTCAAACATCAAAGAAAAAATCCACATTCATTCTAGTATTATGATTTATTAATCAGACCATTAGTTTTTTTAGTCAATTGATCTCATGTAGCAATGTTTATTTTTTTGTTGCATTTCATCTCAGTGCTCATTCTTAGAAACTATAACAGAACTAAGGACCTAGTCATTCTAAATGTCGTAAAACTTTAAGCCTTTGGCAGGCAACCATATCCAAAGGAGGCATGAGTTTAAAAAACAATTGATTTTTTTTTGGAATTCTCTATAATTCATAACCATTTTTCTTTGTTTAAGTTCCCGAAGATCAAACACATTTAATGATTTTGGGCGTATTTATATGTTCATTTACTATATTTTGCCCGCATGTAACTTTAGTATTAAGAGCATTCTATATTCTATTTGTTATATTTTAATAGGTATTGTGATGATGGTGCACTAAGTCATGTAAAGTTAATATCTCCTATGGTCACTCAACTAATAGTTATTTAAATAGAATGTCACTACACTTTCTTTTATAACCACAAAATAACTCAACTAAGGATTCGTCTCACAGAAAATCACTTAGCTTAGAGTTTTTTTCAGAAAAAGGTCACTTAAGTTTCTTTTATAACTTCAAATTCACTCAACTATGAATATTTTATCTGCAAAGTCACTCAACTATGGATATTTTGAAGGTGCAAGAGGGGGGTGAATTGCTCTTTTTTTCGTTTTTCTTCTTTGATTAGTGGACTTGTGAGATTCACTAGTTGACTATTAGATCAAGAGATAAATACTCAAGATGAAAGTGCAGAAAAAGAGATTGACACAACATGTTTTTATACTAGTTGGGATCCAATGTGGATCTTACATCTAGTCCCCTTGGGCTGCGAGGGTGTTCTCTTCTAGCCTTCTGAATCTTTCTGATGGGTACAACTTTAGAGTATAGTTCCTATGTCGACAATCAATCTTTTTCTTTCTTTTTCTCTTTTGATACATAGCCTTACCAACAATGTTTTACTCTCATCTCTTTCTTGTTTACACATTAAAACTAAGTAATACAATGCTTGTTAAAGTAGAGTAGAAAATGTGTAAAGATTCAGACTCAATGTATGATTCTCTCCTTGGCATTCCTCGAGCTTTTATAGAGAGTCAAGACTTGAATCTTCTTTTTGTGAAGAGGTAGCAACCCAAGAGAATTGTTCCTTGGAAAGAGGTGATTGGGAATCCTTCTTCAACTTCTTTTTTTAGCGAGATTGATCACAGTATTTACTCCTTGATGATTGATAACACTCAACTACAATTCAAAGTGTAGGCGGTCGCTAACAAGTATAAACCCAACGATGAGTTAGGGTCGATCCCATAAGGAGTGATATGATAAAGAATTAAAGTACAAAGTAAATAAGTGTTCTAATCTTTTGTCGAAGTAAATGGCTACGCAATATAAAATAAATCAAGGAGTTTCAATTATCAATATCAAAGGGGGAATTCAGTAACCAATTGCTAACAAAAACAATTAACACATGATTTGAACGATTAGAAGGTGGACCTTAGGAGTGTGAGAAATCGAATACAAATTTCGCTTAATGGGTAATTATTAATTGCTTTAAGTTGTCGAATCTCAATGGGTAGGATAGGTTTTGAATATAATTGCTATATCTCGATCAGCTTTCATATTTCAAGTGAGTTCTTTCGAACCTCAACAAACTTAACAATACAAAGCAACCCAATTCCTTAATTAAACCAACTTTCTCAAGCAAGGTTGTAAAGACGCAAATTAATACAACTATCAGTCATTCATTCTACTCTAAGCATCTTTCTCAAGCAAGCATAGAGAGCTAAGCTAGAGCTGAATTTGCAACTCCAGCTCATCAACGAAACATGAATAAACAATTGAAATCATTTCAAACAACATTAAATTCAGCAATTAACAATACTCATAAGCTAATTTAATTCATTAATTAAACCCACTTTCTCAAGCTGAATTGTAAAGACACAGATTAGTACAACTACCATTCATTCATTCTACTCTAAGTATCTTTCTCAAGCAAGCATAGAGAGATAAGCTAGAACCGTATTTGCAACTTCAGTTCATCAATGAAAACATGAATAAACAATTGAACTCATTTCAAACAACATTAAATTCAGCAATTAACAATACTTATAAGCTAATTTATGTATTCGATTAAATAATCACACCCCTAAGAGAAGGGGTTTTAGCCAAACATGGTAAAAAGTAAGAATCATTACCAAAAGGATTATCCATCCGAATTGTTAACAATCTACAATGCTCAATGCCAAAATTAAGACTAGAATCCTAAAACTTCAAATCCAAGATTAAAAAAATCCTCTGCAAGAGTGTTCACTAATGTAAAAGTATATGAAAAGCTCTCAAAACTGGGGAATATACTCTGTCTCGAACTGTTTTGTCTTTTAAAAAATTAATTTATACGCTTTCAAAAACTTTCCAAAAATCTCCCCACGATTTCCAATAGGCGACATTAGACGGGATCACTGAACGACTTAGTGATCCGCCAAAATGCACGTCTTCTCACCTTTTAGCCTGACGCTTGCATCCAATTGTTCTGTATGATTTGGCGAGCTGGGTCGCTATTGTCGTTCCATTCGGTGTGTCGCCGAAATATATTTGCACTCACCGAGTTTGCTTTTTTCATGGGCTACTTCGCTGGAAGATTTGGTGATCTGGAGGCTCACTTGGCGAGTCACCGAGTGGCCTTTGGGAGCTCCAACTTCTCTTTCTTCAGCTTTTCAAACTTTTTCTCCTTTTCACATCGTAATGTCCTTGCCTTGTTCTTAAGCCTTCACTGCTGCATATAAACACATTAACATCAGTTATGAGCACAAAATAGGTATTGAGGACACCAATTTATGGAATAATGAGCCCTAAATGAGTCGAAATTCCCGACTCCTCAACGATTTTTTTATCCTTTCTCAAGATTTGATTGAGGTCAGTTGTTACATAGCCGTTTTACACATCATTTGATGGAAGAGCACCTAGTTGTAGCTGTTTCACTTTTCTTGAGTGAGATCCTGTTTGCCGCAATTACATGATTTGATTTCCACTAATTATGCCTCCTTTTTGGACATGCTTGATTCTTTTCTTTTTGATATCTTGATATCCAACAAGGATCCATAATCGTTTATCATTAAAAAAATTCTTGTACTAACATGTTTCACTTAGAAAGTCACCCAATCAATTTAAATTATCTTTAATTAAATTTTGTTGGAATACAATTTTTGTTTTAAACTAAATTAAAATAATAAAATTCTCATTTTTGTTATTTTATTAAATTTTGTTGAAGCACAATTTTTGTCTTTGAACTAATTCTCTAAATAAATAAATATATATATATAAAATAATTATTTTAATTATTTTATTGAAATAGAAGTTTTGTTTTAGAATATTTTTTAAGAAAATAACAAGATACTCATTTTAACTATTTTATTAATTTTGTTGAAATACAACATTATTTTAGACTAAATTTTAAAATAATAATAAGATGGTCATTTGTAATTATTTTATTAAATTTTATTAAAATGCAACTTTAAATTGAAAATACGCAAACTGTCATTATACTCACTAAAACTTCATGTAAACCTAAAAATGTTCTAAAATCATTTCCAGTTTGCAATAAATAAAGAGTGAATTCAATTTTTACTTCTACTAATGTTACTGAGTACGTAGTATTCAACATTTTCAAAATAATAATAAGATGTTCATTTTAATTATTTTTAAATGTTTTGTTGAAACATAATTTTTTGATAATAAGTTTAAAACAGAAGTTTTCCTTTAACTAAATTTAATAAAATAATTAAAATGAGTATCTTATTTTTTTTTAAAAATTAGTTTAACAGTTTAGTAAACTAATTAAAATGAGCATCTTATTATTCTTTTAAAAAATTAGTTTATGAAAAAAAATTGTATTTCAATAAAGTGTATTGAAAAATACATTCAAATTGATTGTGGTGACTCTCTAAGTAAAATATTCATAGTTGAGTAACTTTGAGGTTTTGAAAGAAAGTTAAGTGACTTTTATGAGAAGAACCCTTAGTTGAGTGACTTTCTATGAAAAAATTCCTTAGTTGAGTGACTTTGAGGTTATAAAATGAAAGTTGAGTGAATTTTTGTGAAAAAAGTTGTTAGTTGAGTGATCATCCAAGATATTAACTCAAGACATGTGATTAGACATTGCAGGGAATTTATGGAAGAATCAAGTATGGGAGCAGAAGTAAGGATGGAAAGCTTGGAAGGAAATAAGAGGAGTACGTGAATGAGCAAGAGAAATCTAGGTTGGGGGCATTGCTGATGCGTCGCCCCAGGCCCCAAACTAATGATGCCTAGCACTGGTGCATTGTTGGTGCACCGCGCCAAGGTCAAAACTACAGAAGACCAGTGTTGGCGTGCCACGCCAGGGCCTAAACTATTGGTGCACTGGTGGCATGCTACCCCACTGAAGCCCTGGCAAAAAATCTTGATTTTATGATTTCGAATAGAAGAAGGAAAAGGAATTACTTTCCCAAACCCAATAAATAGAGAATTATGCCTCTTTTGTAGGTCTCTGTCTTTTTTTTCAACTGCAAGAGCAAAGGATATTCACCTTAGGTTTCTTTTCTTCAGCTTTTTCTTAGTCATTTATTGGCTTGAAAACAATTATCTTCATGTTTTTTATTAGCATGAGTAGCTAAGAGCCTTTGTTCTGGGGCTGCAGCTACGAATGATTGTTGAACGTTGATTTTATGAATGAAGTTAGTTATCGCTTCAATTACCCTTGTGTTATTGTATTACTATTATGAATTTTGATCAACATTAGAATAAATTTATTGTCTTCTTTTGAACTCTGGAGAGGAATAGAGGGATGCAATTTGGAATACAAGGAACATGATCTTTTCTTCCATATCACTTGAATTGATTTGAATCTAGGATAGGGATATACTTAGGAGTCGTGCTTAGTTATGAAACAAGAAGATAGCTTAATGCTCCGCAGTTGATTCCATCTATGCTCGCTCAACTATGTAGTTAGACTATTCACTGGGGTAGGTGATTAGAGATCGAGAGATCATGATCATAATATTGACCTTGTAAATCAATAATTTGATAACCATCTGAAATCCATGGAAGAGATGTGAAGCATGAATTCTTACTTACGCTGTAGCCCTGGAATTATCCCAACTATTGTGAACAACCAATTTGTAGTCGAAATAATTAGTTATTCTAATTCTTAAATTATTACATTCTTAGTTTGTAAGTATAAATCAAACTTTTATGGCACATTTACATTAATTTGTGGGTTTTTAGTTAAAGTTGATAAATACTAATCATAAGTCCTTTGGGTTCGATAATCCATCTCTTTTAGAGCCATATATTACTTGCGTGGCCAGGTACACTTGCGTGTGCATTTGGGAGCAACACGCAACAAGGATGCATATCTCATAGTCTGAAAAATGATACTGCTAATCTTGTAAATGTAACACCCTGTATCCGAAAATAGACCAGATTGCAGATTTCTGGGGTTGCAGGTGGCATTCACAGGCACCATCCACGGACCGTCCTGTAGGTCCGTGGTTCGTGTCAGCAAACTCCCTCAGAACTCACTAGAAATTCAGCCAAGTGTTGATCCACGCTGGACCTACGGTACGTAGGTTAGGTCACAGACCATGGTTCGTCTCCATTGATCGATGCCCCTAAAGTCCAGCTTCAGTCCCGATTGACGGTTGACCAGCATGGACCGTCATTCGATGCACGGTCCATAGGTCTGACCGTAGGTGAGGGTAGCAGCCAGTTAGATGAAAATTGTGATTGGGTCAAATTCAAATAGTCAAAAATCTTAGCACAAAAGGAATTGTGTGTCCCATCACCTATGATATGATAGATAATTAAACCCCTTTTCCAATGCCACCGAGTTTGCTAAAATCCGACCTCCGAGTAAAGAGTTATGCTCATTTTAGTGAACCCCTGTCGGGCAGACTCGACCGACGACTCCAATTGACGGAACATCGATTGACCTATGGCCCGTAGGTCCAGTTCGTCGGTCACTCCGACAGTAATTAAGTTAGGGGTCTTTTGGTCTTTTCCTATTTCATTTAACCCCTAAGGTACGTTGTTTAGACCCTAAATCATGAGGTTTTAGTCAGTTTAAGCCTAGAAACATAACTAGAACTTATCCAAGTCAAATCATTAATCAAAACTTAGAAAATTAGAAGCAAGAGAGGAGAAAAAGGTTAAGAACCCTAGTTCAAGAACGCAACAAGTTTCCTTCAGTTCCAGCCCCGAAATCGAAAGATTTCTCCGTGGAATTCGTCACTAGGTATGTGGTATTTCACTAGTGGGTTCCTTTCGCCCATTAGGTTCCTAGAATTCAGTCAGTTTATTGATTCCCTTATTATGAATAGACCTAGGGTTTCTAAAATTACAGCAGATCACCATGAATTAGTTATTAACATGTTTTAAATCAGATTATCATGTTATTACATCATTTCTCGCATGAATTTCAGAACGCTAGATATGTATTTCTTTAGTTCTTGAATTACACATTCTAGGTCAGATATCTCAGTTATTCAGTTATACATGCCTCAATTATTAATGCTTCATTATTAGATTTATTGTTGCATTCTCAGTTTCCATGTTCAGTTTTGAGCTATCCAGTATTTTACAGAAATTCAGTCATAACCAGTTAACCACTTAATTCATTGGGAGTAGCATAATATCGAGTTGGACTAGGGTTCAGCGTACCCATATAGTCCCAGAACTACGAGCCACGTAGGTGTAAGTCCC
>JAJOOR010039252.1:0-16130 GCA_036250505.1 Solanum acaule | reverse complement strand
ATAGCAATAGGAATCAACAATGTAATTCAATAACATAAACATAATCTAAGTACAATTCCATAAACAAAGGGATCAACCCATAACTTTGCCTATAAGGCAATAATTCTCAACTCATCAATATACCAACAATTCAACATGAATAAGTATAGACAATCATAGGAAACATCAATCCAATCTAATCTAAACATAATTTCACCAATAGAAATCATATTCACAAAGACCCATATCTCAGGCCAATTTTTGAGAATTTGGAGATCATGGGTTCTTCATGAATTCCTTTGAAAATTATCTTAAAAACCTTAATTCCACATTAATTCATCAATAGAATGATTTAGAAAATCGTTTGACAAAGAATCCATGGTTAGATTGAAAATTGGGATTTTTGGTCTTTGAATCTCTTTTGAAAATCTTTGATAGAACTCCTTGAACGAGAGGTTATTCAAGAATCAAGAGTTACCATACCTTAATTATTGAAGACCCATTAAATTAAAGAAGAAATCAGTTGAAACCCATATTCTAGCTTGAGCTTCATCAAGGTCTTCAATGGAGTTTTTAAGAGAATCTATTTTTGAGAGGGAAGGGTCAATTGAAGAATGGGGTCTAATTCTAGGTTTTGGGGTTTTAACCAACTTAAAATCCCCTAAAATAGGTATAATAACCGTTTATAATAATTCCCCAAAGTACCCAAACTACCCTTCACTTAGTTGGACCTTTTAAACAAGTCAAACTTGAGTTCTATTTTCGCAGATTTCGTCGGGAAACAAGTTCGTGATGCGGAGGTGTTCCCGCAAGTTTCTGGAAATTAAATTTCGAGATAGTAGAGTCTGCGACGTGTCTGCGACGCGGACCAAACCTTTTGGCCATGGGTGGAGCAGGTCCGCGACGCGGAGCCACTCCCTCCATGAACAACATCAAACTGCCTTGGCAGCTTGTTTGGCCAAGGGTTGGGGTCCTCCTCGGGGACCCTTATGGTGGCCCCCGGGGAGTCGTATCCGAATGTTTTGACCCTATGAACATATATTAAGACACTAGGATCACCTCCACTGATTTTAGACTCCAAACAACACATAAAAACATGAACAACATACTAGAACACACCAACACGTAAAATACTAGTTTCCGAACGTCTTGGTCGTCCCTTGACGCTTGACTTCCAAACTCTTTAAAACTGACTTACAAGTCTATTCTTCATTATTTTAACAAGTTATTAATGCATAAAACCAATGTGAGGCTCTACTTTATCCTATTTTATTTTGAGAGGTGTTATATATATATTTCACTTTGTTGGAGATTTTGAATGTTATGAACAATGACATTGAATTGTATTTGGTGATATCATATTGTCAAACTAAAGAGCCTTTCAAATTTGACAACTCATACTTTGTTCAAGAGTAGTTTATGCAGGAACGACCTCTTTTATATTTCACCATTAGTAAAAGAAAGTTTCCATGACTGCTTTCCCAAATGATCCAATGATCTCCAAGAAAGCTCCTCAAGGAGGATTTAGAAGGTTTCTTGTAACTTCTCACTGCTAAACTTTGGTTGAAGATCCACGATTTTACCCCGTTTTAAACTTTGTTTAATTTCAAGTTCGTTGTCACATAAAAAGTGTTCCTATTAAAGGTCATTCCTTTTTTTTTAGACCATTATTATTAGATATTGGCTTATAATAATAAAATTCAGTTTCTAAATATCATAAGAAATGTATGAATCAATGTAAGTATACCAGGTATTAATGCCTTGAGAAGTAGTAACCTTTGTTGTTAATCCAAGTATAAGTTTAATGGTTGAGCTTTTTTGTTATACATATGGTGAAACCTTCAAACTTAATTAATAGATTTTTATGTATGAGTTGTTAATGATGTAGCATACGGATCTTAAATATTAGCACCTTAACTTGGTTCAAAGGCATACAAGTTTGTTCAAGACTATTGAATAACATGAAATAAGCATTCAGATGAAAAGGATACTAATTTTGATAATCTACATTATAGTTTTTCTATCGCAAAAAAATTGATTTCCTGTTTTCAATAGGTACTATCAACATATAAGTCTGTGAGAGATCATTTTTTGTACATGTGCATATTGCAAGTTTTTTACTATGAAGTTTATAATATAAATGTTTAGTCAATATAGGGGTTGCAATTAATGAGATGTGCATTGTATTCGCACAAATTCGTGCATGGCACAAATTTTAATTGACAAAGAAAGTGCAATTGAACATATACATGTAGGAAGATCTTATCATTGAAATGTTATCGAAAAGTTGGAGCGAATCTATTATTTATAATTTGGCTGTATGAGGAGTTTAGTCTTAGGCTATTGATCCATATCATATTGACTCCACCCACCGTGCAAAATAGAGACATAAGTTCTTTCTTAAGAAAAAAAATAATTGAACCTTCACAAATAAATCGAGGGTTTTTTACTCTTTTCCTCAAACAGGCAATATGTTCTTAAGATATCTCTAAATAACAATTATTCAGAATAATTGATATACCGTGAGTTTACGGTATTTTTGATGCATTTCACCTAGAATTTGTGTGTGTCTTGGTCTATTTTGATTTTAGATATAATGTTTTATGTAATCTTTTTCAGGAAATTGGTTCGGAAGTGGTTGACAAAAAATTGGACTAAAATGGCAGCAGCAGCAACTGACGAAGCCAACCACAGACCGTAGGTCCAGTGACGGTCCGTAGGTGATGCATCATAGATGAAGTTCAAGGAAGTCTGACCAAGTGTGGAACCACAGAGACAAATGACGTCTTGTAGAGTGAATGACGGACTGTCCTGCACATCCATCATTTTGATCAGAAAGGTTAAGTTCTAGTACCTGAACCACGGAGGTGACCCACAGACCATAGGTCGACCCACGGTCTGTAGGTCCTGTCATTTGTCAAAATCACGTCCTGAACTAAATTTCCTTATTTTCATTTCATAGTTGATTTAGGATTTAAATACTATAAATATTAGTTGTTATTTCCATTTATGGGTTTTAGACAATATTGGAGACTTTTGTTTTAGTCTTTTGGAATTATTTTGCAAACACTTTGGCACTTTAATTCCAGAAGATAGCTTATGCAATTTGCACTTTAAATTTCAATTCAAGATTTCGGTTTTCATCTATTCTAATTGTAGGTTCATGATTTCTTTTAACCCTAATATGAATTGTGAATTCCCAAGGATGAGTAGCTAAATCCACAACTAGGGTTGTGGAAACCATGAGCAATTAACAATGTATGAATAATAACTAAGTAATTCTTGAATAGTGTTTATGCATGTATTGTTAATTCTTTTGTTTAAAAGTCTTTCTAGCGATGTGAAACGTTAGAACTCACCTCATTCCTACTTGCCTTACCAAGGGGGTAATGAATGAGAAAAAGATTAAACAATAGAGATATAGTTAAGGATTTGCTTCTATCTAATAGTCTGACTTTAATCAGTTGACGTGAGAGTGAATACCCAACTGAATTGACACAATGCTAATCTAGGGTAAAGGTAAGGGTTAGTAAAGCACACACCCGTAGACTTATCAAGTTGCGAGTGAAAGTTCCTAATTGGATTACCAATCACTTAGGGATACCTAACTTATCAGCCTTGCATGTCAAACACTAGGATATAATTACTATTATTAGGAATATTGCATTAAGAGCTTGAGGGGAACACATATACCCTAGTTTTCATCTTATATTGATATTTCAACTGTGAATTTTGCCTACTTGTTACTTATTAATTCAACCAACAAACTGTTATTTTATTTACAAAACACCCCCTTTAGTTGCTTTTCTTGAAAATAGTTTGACTAAAAAGAGATAATCGTGAGTTAAGTTTAAGTCTAAACCATATTCCTCATGGGATCGATCCCAACCTACAAGTTGAGTTCTTTATTTGTCAATGACTACTTATACTTCTTTCGGGAGGTGTAATTTGGACGTATCAAATTTTGGCGCCACTGTCGGGGATTACAACTTTTAGATTAAACTAACTACATTGTTGAACTTTAGTCAAGTATTTCGTAATTTTACATTTCTTGTTATTTTGGTTTTCTACAGGTTTCAAATCTAATGTATGTCAAGTACACGGAGTCGAGGCGATCCCTTGACCCCTTACGATCCTAAATTGAGAAGAACTTTGAGAAGAATGGCTAAACTTGGGGTACACAATAATCAAATTGGAGAGGGTCAAGGAGATGGAGCTGAGTTTCAACCTCCTGCAATTGTTAATGTGCCCGTTCAAGTTCAAGGTGTTCATCTAAACAAAAATGTAGAAAGGATACAGAATCCGCCAGCACCGAAGGTTTGTGATAACTACAGGGTTGACTACGATGTGGTTGGATCAGATGGGCCTATTGTTCTCCCTCCACTACCTCCAGGACATACATTTATGGCGACCAACAGTCTTATGCAAATGCTTACAGCAAGAGGGTTGTTTGTTGGGTTATCTTCGGAAGGTCCATATGCTCACATGGCTAAATTGACAAGTGTTTGTAAGAGTAGTGTGGGACGATCGGACTTGGATATGAACATCATAGGCTTGATAGTATTCCCACTTTCGTTGACTGGTGATGCTGCTATGTGGTTTACTAAGCTGTCATACAATTCGATATATACATGGGACCAATTGCATAAGGTGTTTATGGCGAGGTATTTTCTAGTGTCCAAAAAGTTGAATTAGAAGGATAAACTGAATAATTTCACGACACTACCTGGAGAGTCAGTAAGCAGTTCATAGGATAGGTTCACTGGATTCATGATGAGTGTTCTGAATCACCGCATAGATGATGAGTCACTGAAGAAGTACTTCTACAAAGGAGAGGATGACAATGGAAAGGCTGTATTGGATACTATTGCTGGAGGATCATATGGTGAGTGCACTTTTGAGGAGATTGCTGAAAACCATGAGAGGATTTCCCAAAACAATAAGGGATGGAGCATAAGAAAGGCAAATACTGGTAGGAGCACGTTTGTTGTCCAAACTGCACCAAGTCAACAAATAATGATATTCGTTAAGAAATGGCTCAAATGAGGAAAAAAGTTGGCTTGGTATTGAAGCATGTTAGTGGAAGTGTAGAAAAAGTGAATGTGGTAAATTATCTAACTAGAAATCCACCACCGCCAGTTGAGGAATATTACTATGAGGAGGGATGCGAATTTGGTGAATGATCAGATGGGGGGCTTCCGAACCAACGCCCAGGGTTCCAACTCGGATAATTGGCGCCAAGGTCAAGGAAATTAAGGTCGAAACTATGGCAACTACAACCGTGATGGAAACTATGTCGGGGATGGGAACTACAATTGTGATAACAATTACAACCGGAATAATTATGGTAACAAGAATGAGAAGGTTGGGCCCTACGTTCCCCCTAGTAATAGAGAGGCTGGTACAAGCATGACTCACATTGAGCATATGATGCAAAAGATGATGAAGAGATTTGATGCGACAGATGAGAATGTGAAGGAGATGAGAAATGATTTATCTTGAATTGGTCAGAAAGTTGATGCCCATGCACTGTCGATCAAATGACTTGAGCAGCAGTTTAGTCAGTTGTCCTCTACTGTTAAACCACACCAGCCTGGCACACTTCCTAGCAATACTATCCAGAATCCGAAAAATGATGGGCATGCTATGGTAGTCACGACTCGCATAGGAAAGCAGACTATTGACCCCCCCCCCCCCATCCTGTCTGAGGTTGACAGAGTGATAGAAAAAGATGAGGATGAGAATGAGGTTACTGAAACTCCAAAAGTTGATACAGAGAAGGAAGCAGAGGTGACCCAAAAGGTAGTTCCCATGCCTAGACATCCACCTCCATTTCCACAAATGTTAGTGGAAAAGACTGAAGAGCGAAAATATCGCAGGTTCATTGCTATGTTGAAGCAACTGTCCATAAATATCCCGTTGATAGAAGCTTTGGAACAGATGTCGGGGTATGCAAAATTCATGAAAGACTTGGTGACGAAGAAAAGGGCTGTTAGTTTTGAGAATGAAGGGAAGCTGCAACATGGTAGTGCTATTGCTACTAGGTCACTTGTGCAAAAGAAAGAGAATCCTGGAACTTTCACTATTCCTTGTACCATTGGGATTTTACACTTTGTGTGATTTGGGGGCCATCATTAATTTGATGCCATTGTACATTTATAAGAAGTTGGGTTTAGGATCTCCAAAGGCAACTGCGATGTGATTACTTATGGACGATAGAACTGTGAAGATACCCATTAGAGTGCTCCAAGATGTCCTTGTGAAAGTGGAGTCATTCATCTCTCCAGTGGACTTTCTGATACTTGATTGTGAGGTTAATTTTGACGTTCCCATCATCTTAAGGAGACCATTTCTTGCTACTGGGTGTACCTTGGTCGATATGGATAGACGAAAGATGAAGTTTTGATTAATTAATGAGGAGGTAACTTCTAACATCTATAGGTTTATGAAGCATGAAAGTGATCTTAAGTCTGTATTGGTGGTAAATCATATTATGGAGCGAGATGCTAAAGTGTCTATTGAAGAGAGGTTAGGTGTTGATGCACTAGCAGCGGTGATGATGAATTTTGACAATGATGGTATTGATGACCATAATGAGCTACTTGTTGCACTTGATAGGTTTGAGTTCTGCTTCAAATTAAAACCGTTGGAATTAGACATGAAGAATCGAAACACCACACCTGTAAAATCCTCTGTAGATGAGGCTCCAAAACTGGAACTTAAGGATCTTCCATCTCACTTGTGGTATGTATTCTTGGGACAAAATAGCACCTTGCCCGTTATTATTGCAGCTGACTTGAGTGAAGGGAAAATAGAGGCTTTGATATTGGTGTTGAAGTGGTTTAAGAGGGCTATAGGATGGATTATTTCAGACATTATTGGGATTCCTCTAGGCATTTGTTCTAACAAAATTCAACTCATGCCAGACAGCAAGCTAAATATTGAGCATCAAAGGAGACTAAATCTCCTTATGCAAGAGGTTGTCATAAACGAGATCATTAAGTGGTTAGATAATGGAGTTATATATCCCATTGTTGATAGTAGTTGGGTTTTCCCAGTTCAGTGTGTGTCAAAGAAAGGAGGAAACATTGTGGTTCCCAATGCTAAAAATAAGCTTGTTCCAATTAGGCCGGTGACTGGTTGGAGAGTGAGTATGGACTACCGAAGTTAAATGCATGGACTGAGAAAGACCATTTCCCAATGTCGTTCATGGATCAGACTCTAGATCATCTCGTTGGTAAGGGTTGGTATTATTTTCTAGATAGTATTCTGGCTAGAATCAAATCTCCATAAATTTGGAAGACCAAGATAAAACCACCTTCACTTGCCCTTATAGGACTTTCGCCTTCAAAAGGATGCCATTTGGGTTATGTAATGCTCCAGCGACCTTCTAGCATTGTATGATGTCTATATCTTCAGATATAGTGAAGGACACAATAGAGGTATTTGTGGATGATTTCTCTGTGGTAGGTGATTTGTTTGATGAATGTTTGACACATTTGGTTGAGGTACTAAAATGGTGTGAAAAGTGCAATCTTGTGCTAAACTCGGAAAAGTGCCAGTTTATGGTGAAAGAGGGTATAGTTCTAGGTCATCAGATTTCGCAGAAAGGTATTGAGGTTGATCGAGCTAAACTTGAAGAAACTGAAAAGCTTCCACCACCCATCTCTATAAAAGGTGTTCAAAGTTTTCTTGGGCATGCATGTTTCTACCAGATGTTCATAAAAGATATCTCTAAAATTGCACACCCATTGTGCAAGCTACTTGAAAAGGAGTGTCAGTTTGATTTTGATGATGCTTGTCTGAGAGCATTTGGAGAGTTAAAGGAAAGCTAACTTTAGCACCTATCATTATTTCACCGGATTGGGGGCAACCATTTGAAGTGATGTGAGATTCAACTGGGGTGGCGCTGGGTGTTGTATTAAGACAGAGGCGAGAGAAAATTCTTCATCTCATTTAATATGCCAGCAAAGTTGTAAATGTGGCTTAAAAGAATTATACTGTGACTGAAGAAGAACTCCTTGATGTGGTTTTCGCATTCAAAAAAATTAGATCTGACTTGCTTGGTAGTTAGGTCATAGTGCATACTAACCATTCTGCATTGAGGTATACGATGGCTAAGAATGATGCAAAATCAAGATTTATTAGATGGGTGCTCCTACTGCAAGAGTTTGATTTTGAGGTAAAGGATAAAAAGAGAACAGAAAATCAGGTTGCGGATCACTTGTCCAGACTAGAGGAGGAAGCTATGATCAAGCTAGAAGGTGGAATTGAGATTAATGATGTGTTCCCCAATGAACAAGTATTGGTTGCTTCATATGATCTTATCCCTTGGTCCGCAAACTTTGCTAATTACTTGGCAAGTGATTTGGTTCCGTTGGATTTATCATTTCACCAACGCAAAAAGTTCATGTGTGATATGAAGAAATTCTTTTGGGATGAGCCTTACTTGTTTCGTGTTTGTGCTGATGGGATTATTCGTCGATGTGTACCCGAGGTTGAGATGATGAATATACTAGAGGTGTGTCATTCATCGCCTGTTGGTGGGCACCATAATGGTATCTGAACTGCCCATAAAATTTTGTAGTGTGGGTAATACTGGCCTACCATCCACCCAGATTCTCATGATTTCGCCAAGTCTTGTAATCGTTGCCAGCATGAGGGAAGAATTTCAAAAAAGCAAGAACTACCAATTAACCCAATATTGGTGATTGAGTTTTTTTATGTTTGGGGTCTTGACATCATGGGTCCGTTTGTGAATTTGAATGGGATGAAGTACATTCTTGTGGAGGTTGACTATGTATCGAAATGGGTGGAAGTAGTCGCACTTTCAAACAATGAGGGAAAGAGTGTCACCGCATTCCTGAAAAATAATATCTTCTCCAGATTTGGTACACCAAGGGCAATCATAAGCAATGGAGGTTCTCACATTCGTAATAAATTGTTCAAAGCGTTGCTTGAGAAGTATGGTGTTTGCCTCAACGTAGCAACCCCGTATCATCCGCAGTCGAGTGGGTAAGTTGAAGTGTCAAATCGCGAGATAAAGAAAATTCTTGCAAAGACCATAAATGCCAACAGAACTGACTGGTCAAGAAGGCTTGATGATACTCTATGGGCTTATTGCACTGCATTCAAAACTCCCATAGGTATATACCCCTACCAACTTGTATCTAGGAAGTTTTGTCATCATCATGTAGAGCTAGAGCATAAAACTATGTGGGCACTAAAGAAGTTGAATTTGTATTGGGGCCCCACATTGAGTGAAAGAATGAATGAGATGAATGAGCTTGATGAGTTTCACCTAAAAGCATATGAAAGTTTAGTCTTATACAAAGAGAAGATGAAGAAGTACCATATTCAGAAGATCGAAAAATGTGAATTTGCTTCCGGTGATCGGGTGCTACTATTTAACTCAAGGTTGCACTTATTTCCTGGAAAAATCAAGTCTAAGTGGACCGACCATTCACAATAACCCAAGTCTTTCCACATAGAGCGGTTGAACTAGAGAACAGGGATGGAACAAAGTTCAAGGTGAACGGTCAAAGAATAAAGATCTACTTGGGGCAATTCGAGAGTGTCAATGAGGTGATAGAGGAGTAGGGTCTTGATGAAGTCTGAGTAATCAATGTGTCTGTGTCGTGCCGCAACGTTAAATCAAGCGTTGCTTGGGAGGCAACCCAAGATGTACAATCTAGCCAACTATAGGAGTTTCCATTGGATATAGGGAGTTTTTCTTAAATTTGTAGTTTTCTAAACAGATGTTTATTAATTTTTAGTTTTAGTGTTGGCTAGATAAAGATAGAATAGGGTCTGTGCCTAAAAAGTATCCTGAAAATGTAAAAAGGAAGTCCTAATGTTTGCTACGTGTGCAGGGAAGAAAATGGAAAATATGCAGAAAATATGTTGATCGAGTGGTCTACGGTTCCCATCGACGTCTCTAGGTCCACCCACGGACCGTGGATGGCATTCATAAATCCCAAGTAAGTGTTCTGAATTTTACTAAATGTAGAGTGGACCACGGTACCCATCGACGGACCATATGTCGACCCACGGACAGTCGACGGGGTTTCGTGGATCCAAGTCAGGGTTTTAGTCGACCTGACCTGGACCCTATTAAGTAAAAAACCCTTCATTTTTTAAACATTCCCCATTTCCCTCCTTTCACTAACCGTTTCAAATAATCCAATTACCTCATATTCATTCCCTAATCTCCCTCATTTACTCCTATTTATCCTCTCTTCAGATTTCATTCCCCCATTCTCTTTTAAATCTGCCCATAACCCATTTCCTCTAAAAAATTCCTCATTTCTACCAAGCATTCACGGTCCGGGTTCGGTGTCTAGGTCATTTGAGTTAGAAGGAGAAATCATTGTACTACACACTCACCAACTTTATTTACTTGTCAGGTAATCGATTTCACCAGAACTTTGAATTCATTTTCATTGTTTAAACTTGAAATCACAGAGTTGAACTAGATCTTGTGTAGTAAATTGCAAGTAAAATTGTTGAAATCTAGTTTATATACTGCCCTAGGAACGATGGTATGTGACTGTGTTGTAGATTTAACATGAATCAGTGGGTTTGATAGGTCTAATTGGGAGTTTTGACTTAGGGTTTTGTTGTCTCTCTGTTGAAAGTTGAATTTTGCATAATCGAAACCCTACGGATGGTGAACTACCACATAATATGTTGAAATACATGTTTAGACTTAGATTAATTGATTGATTGTTGAAGTGAATGTGTTGTTGGAATATTGAGATCACACTGTCTGGCACAACACTAGTCGACAACCTCAACCGATGAACCGTAGGTCGTGGTTCGTCAATTGCATGCACACAAATATTTGCTAAGTTGCGAACCACAGTGTGGACTACGGTCCGTCATTCCACCGACGACAGTTCTGCATATCCGTGCTTCTAATGTCAGAGACCAAAAAATAGGCTCTCTAACCTACGGAGGGGACCTATGGCCCGTCACTCCATCAATGGACCATAGGTACCCACCGTGGGTAACAGACACAACTACTGCCTGGAAAATTTTTATTTTTTTATCAAAGTCCTAATCTTGTTCTAAATTTTTTTTTGGGTCTTTCTGACTTCTTTAAGTATTAATAAGTCTTCCAAAGGTACCATGTCACCTCAACAAGCACCAGAGTATGCTAGGAAGGGAAATTCTAAGTCGGTCACCCCATCTTGATGCCTGCTCGGTGATTCTAGTTGGGACAAATATGTCCCGGAGTCCACCAGAGGATCCCCCACTGCCCCCCGGACTACGAGAAATAGGGCAAAGAAGGTTGTATCATCGAGTGACGAGGTCGAGGTCATCGCCCCTAAGTCTGAGGAGGGGGAATCACCTGCGGGAGAGTCGCAAACTAGCTCTGAGTCATATTTCGGCTCCAGTTCCAGTGGTACTTCCGCTTTTTGCTCCGCTGCCATTAGTACGGAGAATGCTCAGGACCCTTTCAGAGTTGAGCCGATTCTCAGTGCCATAGAGCCAAACAGGTGGTGCATTGAGGTCCAGTACCAGATCTATGATGATGGGAAAGTGTTGAATAAACATAGAAAGATGGCCAGAACCATTACTGAGGAGCGTCGGGTATTGACAGGGAGCCTTCATATTGTGCCTTCCATTGAGGAGTTGTTCAAGAGGCACAAATGTGAGTGTATGGCACAGAGCCCGAGAAATTTTAGCAAGGAGATAACTCGTGAGTTCAACGTTTCCTACGCCTCCACCGTTTGCAATGTTATGCCCAAATGGGCTAAGCTACTAGCTCAACCCCCATTGCAGGCTGCCTTGGTGCAGAATTTCTCAATCGACATCTTCGAGACCACTATTTGCCATTTTATCTACAGCCTATCCCACACTTTGCCGATTAATACAATGGAATAAGACTACAGGATGTGGGTGGTTCAGAGTGGAGCTTTTCAGAGGGACGCCTAGCAGTGTGAGACCTTACAGAGATGGATGGCCCGTCATATAGCCGAGAAGGGAGAGAGCACCAAGTGGGTGCGAAATACTACACTGCCTACCAGAAAGGCAACCCTAAGTTTTGCTGCGAAGTTCCTTTTGTCTGTGGTTTGTACTAGGATGTCCCCTACACAAGCAGATAACATTGTTACTTGGGATTGGGTCGTGATGTTAGCAGCAATTATAGTGGGACGTGAGCTCGACTTCACCTAAATTCTAATTGCCAAGATTTATGTGAGGGACTTCAAGACCACCACTACTTTGCCCTTCCCTTGTTTTATATTTCATCTGTGCAGGGAGGCTTCAGCGCCTATTTGGCATTGTGATAGGCTAAGAGAGGCGACCAAGACTTTGGATGTCAGCCTTATTAAAGATGATGTTAATCCCACGGCACCACGGAAGGGACCACAGGTTGACTTACTACCTTTAGGTGCAAATTTGGCTAGAGATATGGAGCAGATTCAGGTTCAGCAGTCTACAAATATTTCCATACCTCCTACTACATCAAATGCAGATGCTCCCCCTTCCACCGCCACCAGTCAGGCTGCGAGATCGTCCTGTGCCACTCCTCCTATGGGGACCACTCTAGTACCTCTACCCCGAGTCCAGAAACTGGAGACTCAGATGGCCACCTTGTTGCAGCGCATGAGGTCGTGGATGCAGCGATTTATTGAGGAGTCTAAGGCTCGTATGTAGTGCATGATGGATGCTAAGATTCAGGCTATCCATAAGCGCCTAGATGCATTCGAGCTGAGAGCATTGGAGAGGCCTGCACCCACCATTGATGTTACCACTTTCCAAATGTAGTTGGGTAAGCTCTGTTCTAATGTTAATGCTCTTCTAACCCCTGCTGAGACTGTACCGGAGACCACTCCTATTGATGAGACTGATGATGTGGTGATTATTGCACTCTTTGGCGACACTATGCCACAATCCGACCCTTCCCGTGTGGCTGGGAAGCACCACCGCTCTTCTAATCATACTTTCGACACTGAGGAGGCCCGACGAGAAAAAAAAGAGGGAGCGACAGCAGTTGGAGGTAGCCTAGAGGTAGTCTATTATCGATGAGGAGTTGGGGAAGCAGCGGGCCCGTGAGATTGATGTTGGGCCATCTGGTTCGAGGAGCACTACTAATGGTGTTCCCACTATTAATGAGGGCGCTACTGATGGCATTCCTATTTTTGATCCAGCGGGTTCCGAGAAACCGAACCTACCCCTGTCTTGATAGGTCTTCGGCGAATATGCGCGATAAGTTTGCTTCACCCTATGCTTTATTTCTCTCCTTTTTGTGCATTGAGGGCAGTTGCACCATTTTTTTGTACGGGTGGGGTAAGTGGGATTTGTGCGATAGGGTGAAGTGTGAGTAACCCAAATCATAACCCTCCCTTGGGGTTTTCTTGCCTATGTTCTTTTTTCCCAAGAGACTATTTTAATTTTATGTTGAACCGGCATGTGTAGGATTGTATGTGTAGAAGTAGATAGAAAGAATGAAAGCATGATGGCATAAGAGCATGAAATTGATACCCATCCAAAAAAATTAAAATGTGATAGATCTATGGGCTTAATTAGTTGAATGTGTTGGATCTGGATGTGACATGATAAGGAACCGGTACGATAGCATGACTTAAGCTAAAACTTGAACTGGGTTCTTCAATAATCTGATAATGAAACAATGTGCCAAGTGTGTGTGAGTAGATTTTGTATGTTCATGCAGTATGTGCCAATCTAAAACTTGCCTCCTTGGTCCTGTTAAGATAATCTAGGCTAGGAATTGGGAAATGATCATAGGCCCTTGTTCAAATAAGTCCACTTAAGCCTAAAAATATCCAACCAAAAGAATTAAATGTCCCTTTGATCCAAATGTTTGAGACTAACGAATACCACTTCTTTCAATACACCTAACTCACCTTCCCTAAAAGATTATTTTAGCCCTGGTCCCTCCTAGGACATGTGCACCTTAACTTAGGCCAAAAGCCTAAGTTGAGGGTGGCTAATTCAAAAGTTACATTAATCTTTGCCCTGATCCGACCTGTGATATTGTGCACCTCAACTCATGCAAAATACATAAGTTGAGGGTGGCTATGAAAAAGGAAACTGAAAGAAAAAGGTATGAAAATAGTTGTGTGTAGAAGAAAGAAAAGGATAGAAAAAGATGTGACTGAATTCAAAAGAAACAAAAAGAGTGATAATGATGTTGAATAACAAAGAATCAAGAAGTAAAAGAAAAAGAAAAGTGAAAAACAAGAGCGAAAAAGTCAAAGTCACATTTATGCTGAAAAAAGTCAAGGAAAAGGGCAGAAAATAAAAATATGTCAAAATTGGTTGAGAAAAGAGGTAAATAGCCAATGTAATGTCAAGGAGAGCAGAAAAGTCACTAAAAGTACCCAAATGTATCCTACCTGATCTTGAGCCTACGTTACAAGCTAATAAAGTCCTATAGTGATCCTAGTGACTAGTTTGGAGAGTCTACGTAGTGAAAATAAGGGCAAGTCTATGGTATTGAGCACTAACTGTATTTGAATTCACTTCTGAGCGTGAGTGTTGACTGAATCCTTAAACTTAAAAATAAGATTTGTTGTGTGAAAAATGATTTCTTTGAAGTGAGGGCACTAGTTACATTGTAGGAGATTTGATACCTTGGTGATTGTTGAAAGTGTACGTGGTGATGTCTACTGGTCTTTCTATGTCATGTTTTGATCCCCATGAGTTAGCTTGTTAAGTCTAAATGAAAATATTAGCACTAGGTGATGGAATTGATTGAGAAATCCATGTGATTACTTGAGTAGGTATGTTTGACTCTATATGAGTGTCATTTAGAGTTTGTGTCGCTTGAGGACAAACAACAAGTTTAAGTTGAGGATGTTGATATACCGTGAGTTTACGATATTTTTGATGCATTTCACCTAGAATCTGTGTGTGTCTTAGGCTATTTTATTATTAGATATAATGTTTTTATGTAATCTTTTGCAGGTAATTGGTTCGGAAGCGGTTGACAAAAAAATGGACTAAAATGGCAGTAGCAGCAACTGACGAAGCCAACCACGGACCGTAGGTCCAATGACGGTCCGTAGGTGATGCAGCATAGATGAAGCTTGGGGAAGTCTAACCAAGTGTGGAACCACGGAGAAAAATGATGCCACGTAGACTGAATGATGGACTGTCCTGCACATCCTTCATTTTGATCAGAAAGATGGAGTTCCAGTACCTGAACCACGGAGGTGACCCACAGACCGTAGGTCGACCCACGATCCGTAGGTCCCGTCGTCTGTCAAAACCGTGTCCTGAACTAATTTTCCTTATTTTCATTTCCTAGTTAGTTTAGGATTTTAATACTATAAATATTAGTTGTTATTTCCGTTTTCAGGTGTTAGACAATATTGGAGACTTTTGTTTTGGTCTTTTGGAACTATTTTGCAAACACTTTGGCACTTTAATTTCGGAAGATAGTTTATGCAATTTGTACTTTGAATTTCAATTTAGGATTTTGGTTTTCATCTATTCTAATTGTAAGTTCATGATTTCATCTAACTCTAATATGAATTGTGAATTCTCAAGCATGAGTAGCTAAATCTACAACTAGGGTTGTGGGAACCATGAGCAATTAACAATGTATGAATAATAACTAAGTAATTCTTGAATAGTGTTTATGCATGTATTGTTAATCCTTTAATTTAAAAGTCTTTCTAGCGGTGTGCAACGTTAGAACTCGCCTCATTCCTACTTGCCTTACCAATGGGGTAATAAACGAGAAAAGGATTAAACAACATAGATTTAGTTAAGGATTTGCTGCTATCTAATAGTCTGACTTTAATCAGTTGACATGAGGGTGAATACCTAACTCAATTGACACGATGACTAATTTGGGGTAAAGGTAAGGGTTAGTAAAGCACACACCCATAGACTTACCAAGTTGCGAGTGAAAGTTCCTACTTGGATTACCAATCACTTAGGGATACCTAACTTATCAGTCTTGCATGTCAAACACTAGGATATAATTACCATTATTAGGAATACTACGTTAAGAGCCTGTGGGGAACACATATACCCTAGTTTTCATCTTAAATTGATATTTCAACTGTGAATTTTGCCTACTTGTTACTTATTAATTCAAACCAACAAAATGTTATTTTATTTACGGGGGGGGGGGGGGGGGGGGGGGGGGGGGGGGGGGGGGGGGGGGGGGG
>JAJOOR010039251.1:0-20673 GCA_036250505.1 Solanum acaule | reverse complement strand
GAACCCAACTTAAAGTCCAAAATTTCACTATATTTGAATCACTTCAGTGAACCCCCCCCCCCCCCACACACACACATGATCCATAGAACACCCTATGATTTATCCTTACTACTAGTAGTTCAAACAACAGAGACTTGACATTTCCAAAATTCCAAAGAAATCCAATATCTCCGTTCCTATGGCTCATAGGACTTACTACGGTCCGTAGGTTGAACTCGTACACTGCTGCCTTGGTGCCAAAAATACATATTTTCCTTTCCAACTCAACTTCCAATTTTCAAGGTGTTACAATATCTCCCTCTTAGGAACATTCGTCTTCAAATCATACTCAAGATAGACAAAAGAGAGTAGGAGAGAAATTGAAAATCCCACATGAATGCAAATCTCATCAAAATACACAAAAACAAGAACAAGTCAGTCGAAGCTAAATTATAATATCCAAAATCTAGTTTTCATGAACATGCATGCATATGAAAACATGAGAATGGCTAAAACGCATGAATTTGAAAGAGTAAATCATGAGGAACTAATACTTCAAGCTAGAATAGGAGATGAGGGAAAAAGATGAGGACATTTTGATATACCATGAGTTTACGATATTTTTGATGCATATCACTTAAAATTTGTTTGTGTCTTGGTCTAGTTTGTTATTAGAAATAATGTTTATTGTGTAATTCTTGCAGGAAATAGTCTTGGACACGGTTGATGAAGATATGAGCTGAAAAATATAGAACTGGAAGTGACAGAGCCAACCATGGACCGTAATTCCTTTGACGGGTTGTAGGTGTTGTAGCATAAAAGAAGTTTCAAGGAAGTCTGACCAAGTGTGGAACCACGGAGGCATCGACAGACCTCCACCCATGGGCCGTCCTGCACATCCGTCGTTGGTGAACAGAGAGTTTAAGTTCCAGTACTTGAACCACGGAGGCAAGTGACGGCCCGTAGTCCAGTCCAGAGACCGTAGGTGGAGTCATCGTCTGAAGGCCCTGAATTATTGCTCAAGTCTTAAACCACAGAGGGTGATCATGGACCATCTGTCGACCAACGGTCCGTAGGTCAAGTCATCAATAGAAACTGCTTCTGAAGTTATTATTTCCTTATATTGTTTCCAAGATGGTTTAGGATTTGTTTCCTATAAATAGTAGTTATAAATTCCGTTTTTGGGGTTAGACGTTATTATAAAGTTTTATATTTTGGTCATTTGGAATTTTATTTCAAACTCTTAGGAATTTAATTTTCGAAAGTTGGTTTGTGCAAATTTTACTTTGAATTTCAATTTAAAATTTTGGGTTTCTTCTATTCTAATTGTAAGTTCATGAATTCTTTTAACCTTATTATGAATTGTGAACTCTCAAGCATGAGTAGCTAAATCCACAACTAGGGTTGTGGGAACCATGAGCAATTAATAATGTATGAATAATAATTAAGTAATTCTTGAATATTGTTTATGCATATATTGTTAATCCTTTCTTTTAGAAGTCTTTCTAGCGGCGTGCAACGTTAGAACTCGCCTTGTTCCTACTTGCCAGACCAAGGAGGTAGTGAATGATCAAAGGATTAAACAACAGAGATTTAGTGGATGTTATCTAATAGTCTGATTTCAATTAAATTTAGGGTGAAATCTAAACTAAATTGATATGATGACTAATTTGGGAGGTAAGGGTTATTAAAGCATACACCCTTAGACGGACCATGTTGCGTGGTGAATTTCCCTACTTGGAGGACCAATCACTTAGTGTTACCAAACTTACCAACCTTGAATGTAAAACACTAGGATAGGATTACTATTATTGAGAATACTGCATTAAGAGGTTGTGGAGAACACTTATACCCTAGTTTCCATATTATATTGATAACTCAAATTGTGAAACTTATTTATTGGTTACTTAATCATTCTAGATAACAATCTGTTACTTATTTACAACAATCCCCCCTTGTTTACTTTTCTCGGATATAGTTTGACTAAAAATATATAATTATGAGTTAAGTTTAATTCTAAACCATATTCCTCATGGGATCCACCCCAACCTATAGGTTGGGTTCTTTATTTGACAACGATCGCTTATACTTCTTTAGGGAGGTTTAATTTGAGCGTATCAAATTTTTGTGCCGCTGCTGGGTAATACAAATTTTAGATTAAATTTAACTACAATATTGAACTTTAGTCAAGTATTTCCTGATTTTACAGTTTTCTTTTGTTTTTGTCTTGTACAAGTTTTCGCTCTAGTGTATGCCATGTACACAGAGTCAAGAAGAACCCTTGACCCCCTATGATCCTGAATTGAGAAAAACTCTCAGGAAAATGAATAATCAAGGAGTACATAACAATCCAATCTGAGTGGGTCTAAGAGATGGAGTTGAATTGCAGGCTCCAGGAGTTATTAATGTGCCCGCTCAGATTCAAGGTGATCCTATAAACAAAAATGTAGAAAAGAGGCAGAATCTACCAACACCGACGTTTCGTGATCACTACAGGGCTGACTATGACACAATTGGATCAGATGGGCCTATTTTTCTCCTTCTTCTACCTCCGAGACATACATTTGTGGAGACCAACAGTCTTATACAAATTCTTACGGTAAGAGGGTTGTTTGATGGGTTGGCTTTGGAAGATGCATACCCTTACATGGCTAAACTGTCAAGTGTTAGTAAGAGTTGTGTAGGACAACCAGAGTTGGATATGGATGTTATAGGTTTGAGAGAATTCCCATTGTTGTTGACCGGTGATGTTGTTGTGTGGGTTTTTGAGTTGTCGTATAATTCGATTTATACATGGGATCAATTGTATAAGCTGTTTGTAGCAAGGTATTTTCCGGTGTCCAAGAAGTTTAATCAGAAGGATAAACTGAATAATTTTACATTACTACCTAGAGAGTCCATAAGCAGTTCATGGTATAGATTCACTAGGTTCATAAGGAGTGTTCCGAATCACCACATAGATGATGAGTCATTCAAGGAGTACTTCTTTAGAGAAAGGGATGACAATGGTCGGGCTGTGTTAGATACTATTGCTGGAGGATCATATGGTGAGCATACTTTCGAGGAGATCGCTGAAAAACTTGAGAGGATTTCCCTAATCAATAAAGCTTGGAGCACTAGAAAGGAAAATACTGGTAGGAGCACATTGGTGGTCCAAACCGCACCAAATCAAGCTAATGATGACATTAGTGAAGAGATGGCTCAAATGAGGACAGAACTGAGCTTGGTGTTGAAGCATGTGAGTGGAAATGCAGAAATGGTTAATGCGGTAAATTATTTTACTAGATCTCCACCGCCACCAGTTGAGGAATGTTACTATGAGGAGGATGCAAATTTGGTGAATGATTAGATAGGGCGGTTTCCGAACCAACGCTCAAGTATCCATCTCGGATAATTGCCGCCAAGGCCAAGGAAACCAAGGTCAGAACTATGGCAACTACAACCGTGAGGGTAACTATGTCTGGGAGGGAAACTACAATCGTGACAATAATTATAACCGAAAAAATTATGGCAACAGGAATGATAAGGTTGGACCCGATGTTCCTCCTTCTAATAGAGAGGCTGATAATAGTATGTCACGCATTGAGGATATGATGAAAATAATGATGAAGATGTTTGATGAAACTGATGAGAATGTGAAATGACTTTTCTAGAATCAGTCAAAAAGTTGATATCCATGAAGTGTCAATCAAGAAACCTGAGTAATAGTTTAGTCATTTCTCCACCATGGTGAACCCACGTCAGCCTGGAACACTTCCTAGCAACACCATCTAGAATTCAAAAAATGATGGGCATTGTAAGATAGTCACTACTCGCGGATAAAAGAGGACCAGTGACCACCCAATGCCGTCTGAGATTGACAAACTGATAGAAAAAGATGAGGATGAGATTGAGGTTACTAAAGATCGAAAAATTGACACAGAGAAGGAAGCAGAGGTGACCCAAAAAGTTATTTCCATGCCTCAACCTCCACCTCCATTCCCATAGAGAGTGGTGAAACAGACCAAAGAGAGAAAATACCGCAGGGTCATATCTATGTTCAAGCAACTGTCCGTAAATGTTCCATTGATAGAAGCTTTGGAACAAATGCTTGGGTATGCTAAATTCGTGAAAGACTTGGTGACCAAAATAAGGGTTGTGAGTTTTGAGAATGATAAGAGGCTGCAACATTGTAGTGCTATTGCTACTTGGTCGCTTGTGCAGAAGAAAGATGATCCTGGAGCTTTCACTATTCCTTGTACCATTGGGATTCTACACTTTGCGAATGCTTTGTGTGATTTGGGGGAAGCATTAATTTGATGCCATTGTCCATTTATAAGAAGTTGGGTTTAGATGTAACGACTCGAGAGCACCCCCAAGTCGTAACATGCATACTCGACCTCTCAGAGGTCTAATACAAGCCTCTTAGCATTCATTAATCGTATTCGGTAATAAAAACCGTAAGGAATTTAAAAACTTTTTAAGACAAATTTATAATACTCATAAAATCTTTCAAATGTAACGAAGTAGAATTTCTAAGTCTCATGTACCATCTTAGACACGAATAGAACATCTTAGGGGCACGGCCCTTTACAACAAAATATAAGTCTTATACAATGTCTAAGTGGAAATACTAGAAAGGTAACAACTATGTCCTCGAATGTATGAGGACATACCAAGTATCTTGAGAAGAGTCAATATCCCAAGCTTCCTCAAAAGATCTCTTCACTTTCCACCACCTACAGTTGTAACAATAGAGAGATATGGAATTAGTACAATAAGTACTAAGTATGATGAACATGCAAGAAAACATGCACAACGGACATTTACAAGGAATGCATGCTTTTAAGACCTTCTTTAACAAACCTTTACAACCACAAGCATAAACCCACATTTCAAGTCACCATTCACAATTAAGACCATATTCACATCATTTACAACTCAATTAACACAAGTGTACCATACTTAAACAAGATAGCAAAGTAAGTCCTTCATTACCATTTAAGCCTCTATCTCAAGTCACCCTAAGCCACACTTAAGTGAATAATGTAGTAACCACCCATACAACCTCTTCATATACACCTAAGTGTTCCTAAGAGTTACTATAGACAAGGGTTTTATCATTACATTATAACATACTAAGTCAACATTCTTTATAAAACCATTTAGGAGACACACAAGCATATAGGGGATAATCACATAATAGCCCTAAGGCTTAGGGAACTCACTTTAGTATCTTCTAAGCCTACTCGTGCCATGTGTAGATAGCATCCCATACTACTACCTACACGTTGTATAACCTATCCAATATTAGAGTGCACATCCCATATGATGGAAATAGGCCTTAACCGACATAGACCATACTAGCAAGGTATGGAATCCAGAGTCTATCCTACTTCGTGGAGGTTGTTCTACTTGCCAAGGGTAGAACTAAAAGCAACCCATGTTGCCAAGGGTAAAACTAAAAGCCTAATCTCATGCTCAACTAGGCCACCATCCTAACCACATCCACTCGGTGCTTAGCCTTGGTTTCCATAGAGTATTCAATCACATATGTACTAGAGAGGGTTCTTTTTCTAGTCCAACCAACTCATAGTACCTCTTCACAAGAAAGGCCCCATTTCTTAGTCATAGCCAATCTAAGTCCTTAAGGATAGCTCATTTGACTTTCTTAGATAAGGATTTTCATGTCGTTCCGGCTCCATCCATCTCTAAGTCTATCATTTCACTCAAGAAGGGAACATCACCCTAAGGACCATCCTTCAAGGTTATACATTTACTTAGTAAAGCTAGATTTATGAAAAGGCACTATGCTTAAGGCTTACCAATTCAAGTCTTGGCCTAGAATTCCTCTTTTAGTATTTATAGGAAGAGCTCTATTACTAAGTAATAGCCCAACCAAACATTCATATACTCATATAAATAATCAAGCTTTCATGACACAAGACAAGATACTCAAGTCTATCATATGAGTTACACCATCATCTTATAGATACTCATCATAGTCCATCATCACCACATATCACCATTTCAAGAGAAACATGCTTTCACATTATCATAATACCACTTTATACAATATCACATTAATACCATTAGAACATCTTCACATTATAGCTTCACACAAACTTTACATATAGCTTCATATAGGACTTTACATATAGCCTCATATGTGTATAATAATGCAACAATGTAATAACACTTATATAATGCCTTTCATGGCCTCAATTCACAATAATACAATATTCCCACATTATACAACAACTTCACCAATGCCTTCATGGCTACAATTCACAATAATACCACACAAGAATAAGATATAACACTTCCACCAAAGGTGGATTCAATCTACCAAGAACAATCAACTCAATAAAGAGAGTTCAAGCTTTCTTACCATAACCCAAAGCCATAGCTTCATTATTTTAACAAGTTATTAATGCATAGGACCCATGTGAGGCTCTACTTTATTCTACTTCATTTTGAGGGGTGTTACATTAGGAGCTCCAAAGCCGACTGAGATGCGTCTACATATGGCCGATAGAACTGTGAAGGGGCCTATTAGAGTTCTCCACGATTTCCTTGTGAAAGTAGAGTCATTCATCTTTCCAGCTGACTTTGTGATACTTGATTGTGAAGTTGATTTTGAAGTTCCCATCATCTTAGGGAGACCATTTCTTGTTATTGGGTGTTTATTTGGTCGACCTGGAATGAGGGTAGATGAAGTTTTGATTGAATAATGAGGAGGTAACTTTTGACATCTATAGGTCCATGAAGCATGAAAGTGATCTTAAATCAGAATCGGTGGTGAATTACATTTAGGGGCACAACTCTGACGCATCCATTGAGGAAAGGTTAGGTGTTGATGCGCTGGTAATGGTGATGATGAATTTTGATAGTGATGGTATTAATGAGTATGATGAGCTATTGGTCACACTTGATAGGTTTGAGTTCCGTTCCAACCCAAAAAGATTGGAGTTAGATATAAAGAATCTAGACTCCCCACAGACAAAACCGTCTATAAAAGATCCTCCAGAACTAGAACTCATTGCTCTACCATCCTAGTTGAGGTATGTATTCTTGGGGAAAGGTAGCACTTTACGAGAAATCATTGATGCGGATTTTAGTGAAAGGAAAATAGAGGCTTTGATATCGGTGTTGACGCGGTTCAAGAGGTCTATTGGATGGACTATTGTGGAAATTATTAGGATTCCATCAGGCAGACTAAATCCCCCTATGTAAGATGTTGCGAAAAAAGAGATCATTAAGTGATTAGATGCTGGAGTTATTTATCCTATTACTGATAGTAGTTGGGTGTGCCCAGTTCAGTGTATATCATAGAAAGGAGGAATCAATGTGGTTGCTAATGCTAAAAATGAGCTTGTTCTAATGAGGTCGGTGACTGGATGGAGAGTGTGTATGGACTATCGCATGTTAAATGAATGGACCGAAAAAGATCACTTCCCAATGTCGTTCATGGATCGGATGCTAGGTCTTCTCATTGGTAAGGGTTGGTCTTATTTTCTAGATGGGTATTCGGGGTACAACCAAATCTCCATAGCTCTGGAAGACCAAGAGAAGCCCACCTTCAGTTGTCCTTATGAGACTTTTGCCTTCAAAAAGATGTCATTCGAGTTATGTAATGCTCCAGCAACCTTCCAGAGGTGTATGATGTCGATATTTTCACATATTGTGGAGAACATGATTGAGGTATTTATGAATGATTTCTCTGTGGATGGTGACTCATTTGATGGTTGCTTGATGCATCTGGCCGAGGTACTAAAATGATGTGAAGAGTGCATTCTTGTTCTCAATTAGGAAAAGTGCCACTTCATGGAAAAAGAGGGGATAGTTATGGGTCATTGAATTTTGTAGAAAGGTATTGAGGTTGATAGTGCCAAAGTTGAGGTAATAGAAAAGCTTCCACTACCTATATATGTCAAAGGTGTTCGGAGTTTTCTTGGGCATGCAGGGTTCTACTGGAGGTTCATAAAAGATTTCTCAAAAATTGCACACCTATTGTGCGAACTACTCGAAAAGGACTATAAGTTTTATTTTGATGATGCTTGTCTAAGAGCATTTGGAGAGTCGAAAGTAATGTTGTCTTCGACTATCATTATTTGACCGGATTGGGGACAATTGTTTGTAGTGATGTGTGATGCGAGTGGGGTAGTGCTGGGTGTAGTGTTAGGACAGAGGCGAGAGAAGATTCTTCATCTAATTTACTATGAAAGCAAAGCTCTGAATGTGCCTTAAAAGAACTATATTATGGCTGAACAGAAGCTTCTTGTTGTGATTTTCGCATTCGAGAAATTTCGGTCCTACTTTCTTGGTACTAAGTTAATAATGCATACTGACCATTCTGTATTGAGGTATCTTATGTCTAAAAAGGATGCAAAACCAAGGTTGAATACATGGGTACTTTTGTTGCAAGACTTTGATTTTGAGGTAAAGGATATAAAGGGAATAGAAAACTAGGTTGTTGATCACTTGTCCATATTTGAGGAGGAAGCTATGATCAAGTTTGAGGATGGATTCGAGATTAATGATCTATTCCATGATGAACAAGTATTGGCTGCTTCTTATGATCTTATCCATTGGTTCGCAGATTTTGCTAACAACTTGGAAAGTGATTTGGTTGTTTAGAATTTGTCATTCCACCAAAATAAAATCATGTCTAATGTGAATAAATTCTTTTGGGATGAGCCTTACTTGTTTCGTGTGTGTGCTGAAGGGATTATTCGTTGTTGTGTGCCCGTGGTTGAGATGATGAGTATACTAGAGAAGTGTCATTCATCGCTTGTTAGTGGGCACCATAGTGGTATCCGAACTACCCATAAAATTTTGCAGGGTATTACTGGCCTACCATCCACCAAGATTCTCATGATTTTGCCAAGTCATGCGATCGTTGCAAACATGAAGGAGGAATTTCAAAAAGGCAAGAACTACTGATGCACTCAATACTGGTGATTGAGCCTTTTGATATTTGGGGTCTTGATTTCATGGGTCCTTTTGTGAGTTCAAATGGGATGAAGTACATTCTTGTTGCGGTTGACTATGTATCAAAATGGGTAGAGGCAATTGCGCTTTCCAACAATAAGGGTAAAAGTGTCACTGCATTCCTAAAAAAGAATACCTTCTCCAGATTTTGTAAACCAAGGGCAATCAGAAGCGATGGAGGTTCTCACTTTTGTAATAAATTGCTTAAGGTGTTGCTTAAGAAGTATGGTGTTCATCATAGTGTAGCAACCCGTATCATCCGCAGTCAAGTGGGCAAGTTAAAGTGTCGAATCACAAGATAAAGCAAATGCTTGCAAAGACCATAAATGCTAACAGAACTGACTTGTCGAGGAGGCTTGATAATGCTCTATGGGCTTATCGTATTGCATTTAAAACTCCCAAAGGTATGTCCCCCTACCAACTTGTATATGGGAATTCTTCCCATTTGCCTATAGAGCTAGAGCATAAAGCAATGTGGGCCCTAAAGAAGTTGAATTTTGATTGGGGCACCGCATCGAGTCAAAGACTGAATGAGCTTGATGGGTTTCGCCTAAAAGCATATGAGAGTTCAGCCTTGTACAAGAAGGAGATGAAGAAGTACCATGATCAAAAGATCGCAAACCGTGAATTCGTTGTCGGTGATTTGGTGCTCTTATTGAATTCAAGGTTGCGCTTGTTTCTTGGCAAGCTCAAGTGCAAGTGGACCGGGTCATTCAAAGTAACTCAAGTATTTCCACATGGAGCAGTTGAGATTGAGAGAAACGAAGGGACAATGATCAAGGTAAACAGACAGAGGATCAAAATCTACTTGGGGAAATCTGAGAGTATCAATGAAGTGATAGAGGCTTGGCACCTTGATGAAGCCTGATTAATCGAGGTGTCTATGTCGTGTTGCAACTTTAAATCAAGCGTTTCTTGGGAAGCAACCCAAGATGTAAAATCTAGCCAACTATAGGAGTTTATTTTTGATATAGGAGTTTTTATTCTTTCTTTTTGATTTTCTAGCTCTTTAGATATCTGTTTATTAATTTTTATGTGTAGTGTTGGCTAGATATTGATAGAATAGGATCTGTGTCTAAAAGATTTCCATAAAATGTAAAAAGGAAGGCTTTATGTTTGCTACGTGTGCAGGGACGAAAAGGCAAAATCTGAATAAATTAATTTGTTGCATTGGTTTACGGATCCCATCGACGGTCCGTCAGTCAATCCACAGACCGGCTCCAATTCCAGTAGTGCTTCCATATCGTTCTCTGATGCCCTTTTACCACCCAGAGATGAACAAATTTTGAATGCCACGGAGCCGAACAGGTAGTGTGTCAAGGCCTAAAACCAAATCTGTGTTGATTCAATGTGGTTAATAAACATCAGGATATGGACTGCATTATTACTGAAGAGTGTCGGGTTCTTACAGGTATCCTCCAAACTGTGCCTACTATTGAGGAGTTATTCAAGAGACACAAGTGTCTGTGGATGGCACTAAGTCCGAGGAAATTTAGTGAGGATTTGGTCTGAGAGTTTTATGTTTCATACACAACCACCGTCTGTAACTCTATCTCTAAATGGGCTAAGCTAATGGCTCCGCCCCAACTTCAGGCTACCTTGGTACGAAACTTTTCCATGGATATCTTTGAGACCACTATCTGCAGGCTCATTTATGGCCCTAACCACACTCTGCTGATCAATACTGCGGGGTATGACTAAAGGATGGGAGTCGTTCAGAGTGGGCCTTTACAGAGGGATGTTGACCACGGAGAGAGTTTATTCTGTTGGATGGCCCATCACATTGCAGATGAGGGGGAGCGTACCGAGTGGGTGCGCAATATGACTTTGCCTATTTGAAAGGCTTCCCTAACATTCACTGTGAAGTACTTTTGGACTATTGTGTGTACCAGACTATCCCCTACTCAGGCGGAAAACATGGTTATTCTGGATATGGTTGTGATGTTGGCAGCACTTGTGGCAGGATTGGAGGTTGACTTCACCGGGATTTTGATCGCAGAGATACATGATAGGGCCTGCAAGGTCACCACCACTTTTCCTTTTTCATTGTCTGATATTTCATCTGTGCAAGGCTTCTAGGCTGCCCATTTTGCATTGTGATAGTTTGATAGAGGCCAACAAGATTGTGGCATTCACCACATTAGAGATGATGCCAACCCTGATGCATCGCTGAGAGATCCCCAGGTTGACCTACCTTTTTTGGGTGTCGACCTTGTTGTTGATGTGGAGCAGATCCAGGTTGATGACACTGTTGTTCCTCTTACTACTACAGATGCACATGTTTCACCTTCTACTGCTACTAGTCGGGCTGCGAGCTCATCCCGCGCAACTCCCCCTTCAGAGTCAACTATTTTTCCTTTGGCCCGAGTCTAGAAATTGGAGGTCCAGATAGCTACTTTGTTGCAGCACATGAGTCCTTGGATGCATCGTTCTGTTGAGAATTCTGAGGCTAGGATGGAGCAGATGATAAATAAGAAGATTCAGGTAGTTCAGAAGAGTCTTGATGCATTTGAGTTGCGAGGTTTGGAGAGGCATGCCCCTGCTATTTGTATCACCACCTCTAGACAGAGTTTGCTAGCATGTGTTATGATGTTGATGCCCTCCTGGTCCCTCATGAGGTTGTACCGAAGTGTTCACCTGAGGTTGAGGAGGACGAGGTGGTGATGATTGCACTCTTTGGCGACACTATGCCACCACCCGATCCTTCACATATTGCTTGGAAGCGTCACAATTCTGATCATATTTCTGATAGTAAGGAGGTTCGATGAGCAAGGAAGAGGGAGCGCTATCAGAAAGAGGAAGCCCAACGGTAGTCAATTATTAATAAGGAGATGAGGCAACAGCGGGAAACCGGATCCACCCGCCTCTTGATTAGACATCAGTGCATATGCACCACAGGTTTGCTTCATCTTATGCTTTACTTTTCTTTTTTTGTTGTCCATTGAGGGCAATTACACCATATTTTGTTGGGGGTGGGGTAAATTGTTTGTTGGTTGGCTACGTAGAGAATTTGATAGGATCAAATTACACCTACCTAAAGAAGTATAAGCGATCATTGTCAAATAAGGTTGGGATTGATCCCATGAGGAATATGGTTTAGACTTAAACTTAACTCACAGTTATATCTTTTTAGTCAAACTGTTTCTGAGAAAAGTAAACAAGAGGGTTGTTGTAAATAAGTAACAGATTGTCATTTACAATGATTAAGTAACCAATAAACAAGTTTCAGAATTTGAGCTATCAATATAAGATGGAAACTAGGGTATATGTGTTCTCCACAAGCTCTTAACGAAGTAATCCTAATAATAGTAATCTCATCCTAGTGTTTTACATTCAAGGTTGGTAAGTTAGGTATCCCTAAGTGATTAGTCCCTAAGTATGGAATTTCCCACGTAACTTGGTCCGTCTATGGGTGTATGGTTTACAAACCCTTACCTTTACCCCATACTAGTCATCATTTCAATTTAGTTTAGTTTTCACCCTCACTTTAGTTGAAATTAGACTATTACATAGCATGTTCTTTTTCCCCAAGGGACTGATTTACTTTTATGTTGAACCAGCATGTTTAGAATTATATGTGTAGAAGTAAGTAGAAGAATGAAAGCATAATGGCATAAGATGCATGAAACGGATACCCGTCCAAAATTTTGAAATGTGCTAGATCTATAGGTTCAATGAGTTGAATGTGCTGGATCTTCATATGACATGAGAAGGAACTGGTACAATAGAATGACTTAAGCTAAAACTTGAACTGGGTAATTCAATAAGCTGGTAATGAAACAATGTGCCAAGTGTGTGTGAGATGAGCTTGTATGTTCATGAAGTGTGTGCCAATCTAAAACTTGCCTCGTTGGTACTGTTTAGACAATCTAGGCTAGGAATTGGGAGATTATCATAGGCCCTAGTTCAAATGATTCCACTAAATCCTGAAATGATTCAACCAAAAGAAATAAATGAACCATTTGATCCAAATGGTTCAGCCTAATGTAGACCACTTCTTTGAATACACCTAACTCGCCTTCCCTAAAAGTTTCTTTTAGCCCTGGTCCCTCCTTGGACATGTTCACCTTAACTTAGGCCAAAAGCCTAAGTTGAGGGTGGCTAATTCAAAAATTTACCTTAATTTTGGCCCTGGTCCGACATCGGATATTGTGCACCTCCACTCATGCAAAATACATAAGTTGAAGGTGGCTACAAAAAAAGAAACCGAAAGAAAATGGGATGAAAAGAGTTGTGTGCGGAAGAAAGAAAAAGATAGAAAATGATTTGACTGAAGTTAAAAGGAACAAAAAGAAGAATAATAAAGATTGTTGAAAAGTCAAAGAAATAAAAAGAAAAAAAAGTGAAATATAAGAGCGATAAAGTCAAAGTCACATCTGTGCTGAAAAAAGTCAAGGAAAAGAGTTGAAAATAAAAACATGTAAGGAATTGGTTCAGAAAGAGGTAAAAATCCAATGTAATGTCAAGGAGGGCAGAAAAGTCACTAAAAGTAACCAAATGTACCCTACTTGAACCTGAGCCTACATTACAAGCTAAGAAAGTCTTATAGTGATCCTAGTGACTAGTTTGGAGAGTCTATACAGTGAAAACAAGGGTAAGCATATGGTATTGAGCACTAACTATACTTGAAATCATTTCTGAGAGTGAATGCTGAATGAATCCTTAAACTGGAAATTCAGATTTATTGTGTGAAAAAGGATTTCTTTTGAAGTGAGGGCACTAGTTACATTGTTGGAGAGTTGGTACCTTGGTGATTGTGAAAAGTGTATGTTGTGATGTCTATTGGTCTGTCTATGTCATATTTTGATCCACATGAGTTAGCTTGTTGAGTAGAGATGAAAAGATTTGCACTAAGTGATGGAATTGATTGAGAAAGCCATGTGATTCCTTGAGTTTGTATGTTTGCTAGTACATAAGTATCGTTTAGAATTTTAGTGTGTTGCTTGAGGACAAACAACAAGTATAAGTTAAGGGTGTTGATATACTGTGAGTTTACGATATTTTTGGTGCATATCACTTAATGTTTGTGTGTGTCTTGGGCTAGTTTGTTATTAGAAATAATGTGTTTATGTATTTCTTTCAGGAAATAGGCTTGGATGTGATTCATGAAGATACGAGTTGAAAAATGCAGAAGTGGTCGGTGACGGAGCCTACCACGGACTGTAGGTCCTTTGACGGAACGTAAGTGCTAAAGCGTAGATGAAGGTTCAAGGAAGTCTGACCATGTGTGGAACCACAGAGGCATCAATAGACCGTAGGTCGACCCATGGGCCGTCCTTCACATCCGTCATTGGTGTTCATAGAGTTGAAGTTCAAGTACATGAACCACAGTGGCAAGTGATGGACCTTAGTCCAGTCCATGGACTGTAGGTGGAGTCGTCGTCTGAATGCCCTAAATTATTGCTCAAGTCTTGAACCACGGAGGGTGACCACGGACCGTAGGTCGACCCACGGTCCGTAGGTCAAGTCGTCAACGGAAACCGCGTCTGAAGCTGTTATTTCCTTATTTTGTTTCCTAGTTGGTTTAGAATTTGTTTCCTATAAACAGTAGTTGTAAATTCCATTTTTGGGGTTAGACATTATTGTAAGGTTTTATATTTTGGTCTTTTGGAATTATTTTGCAAACTCTTAGCAATTTAATTTGCGGAAGTTTGTTTATGCAAATTTTACTTTGAATTTCAATTCAAGATTTTGGGTTTCATCTATTATAACTATAAGTTCATGAAGTCTTTTAACCTAATTATGAATTGTGAACTCTCAAGCATGAGTAGCTAACTCCATAACTAGGGTTGTGGGAACCATGAACAATTAACAATGTATGAATAATAATTATGTAATTCTTGAATAGTATTTATTAATGTATTGTTAATCCTTTCATTTAGAAGTCTTTCGAGTGGTGTGCAACATTAGAACTCGCCTTGTTCCTACTTGCCAGACCAAGGAGGTAATGAATGAAAAGGGGATTAAACAACAGAGATTTAGTGGATGCTATCTAATAGTCTAATTTTAATTAAAGTGAGGGTGAAAACCAAACTAAATTGATACGATGACTAATCTGGGGTAAAGGTAAAGGTTATTAAAGCATACACCCGTACACGGACAAAGTTGCGTGGGGAAATTTCCTACTTTGAGGACCAATCACTTAGGGATACCTAACTTACCAACATTGCATGTAAAATAGTAGGATAGGATTACTCTTATTAGTATTACTGCATTAAGAGCTTGTGGGGAACACCTATACCCTAGTTTCAATCTTATATTGATAACTCAAATTGTGAAACTTGTTTATTGGTTACTTAATCATTCTAAGTAACAATTTGTTACTAATTTACAACAACTCCTTTTTTAAATTTTCTCGAAAATTGTTTGACTAAAACGATATAATTTTGAGTTAAGTCTAAGTCTAAACCATATTCCTCATTGGATCGACCCCAACCTACAAGTTGGGTTCTTTATTTGACAACGATCGCTTATACTTCTTTAGGGAGGTGTAATTTGAGTGTATCAAACTTGGACATCATATCAGCTTAAGCTTCCCAAGTAGAACCCTCATCTAATTGATTCTTTCGAAGCACTTTCATGGAAGCAACTTCCTTGTTTCTCAACTTCTGAACTTGACGGTCTAAAATATCAACCGATACCTCGTCATACGAAAATCTTCCCTTGACTCCCAAACTTTCCAATGGCACTATATATGTCGGATCTCCAACACACATATACAACAAAGAGACATGGAATACTGGATGTATTGATGCTAAGTTATTTACTTTACTCTAATTCATAAACAACCTTGACAATAAACCTGGTCCATATAAAGGGAACTAAACTTTCCTTTTTCCCCAAACCTCATCACACCCTTCATGGATGAAATTTTCAAGTAGACCCCATCACCAATATTAAATTCAAGCTCTTTTCATCAACAATTCGCATAAGACTTATGTCAAATTGAACCATTTTCAATCTTTCACAAATAAGTCAAACATTTCCATAGCTTCATTCACTAAATCGGGCCCTATCAAAGTGACCTCGTCAACTTCAAACCAAGAAATAGGAGATGTACACCTTTCACCATAGAGAGCCTCAAATAGAGTCATTTGGATACTCGAGTGGTAATCATTATTATAAGAGAACTTAATAAAAGGCAAATGATCATCCCAATTACCCTTAAAGCTCATTACACAAGTTCTCAATATATCTTCCAATGTATGAATAGTACGTTCCGCTTGTCTATCGTTCTAAGGATAAAAAGTTATGCTAAACTTCACTTGAGTACTAATACCCTTTTGAAATGACCTCCAGAACAGAGTGGTAAAATGAGTACCACAATCGGAGATAATGGATAAAGGCACTACATGCAACCTTACCATTTCCCGAATGTAAAGCTTTGCATACTCTTTGGCTGAAAATGAATTCTTACGGAAAGAAACTGAATCGACTTCCTCATTCGTTCCATAATGACCCAAATTAAATTAAACTGACGATAGGTACGAGGTAAGCCCATAAGAAAGTTCATATTCAAGTCATTCCACTTAATGTCTTGAGCCAACCCACCATGTTTCTGATGCTTAACCTTCACAAATTTAAAGTTAGAATATTTGCCACAAAATGTGTAATAAATCATAACTGTAATTATATACAAAATGATTCCATACCAGAAATATTTTCTTAATTCCTTTTAGGTTTTGTAGTTCTCAACAACAAATACCTACCCCTCTATTAGAATAGAAATTCATCAACAATTTAGATTTGATTGTATACTGTACACCAGATTGTTACACCCCGAAAACTAGTAGGCGTAACTAGGTGGGTGGGGTTAACAAGCCATGGAAGAGGGCAAGAGCCTAAGATACCTAGGAATTAACTAAGGAAAACACTTCCTTCCCCAAGACCATTTGGTGAGGGACAGTGAGGTCGCCAAGGGGACATGGCGATCCGCCAAGTGCACCATGGTCGCCTAGTGGACTGTCCCCATGATCGTAGGTGCTGGAAAATTGGGCGAGCCAAGTTAGAGCTCGCCGGTTAGGTCGGCGCATAGCCAAGGGGCTCCTCCCCATTGCCAAGTGTCCAGCCTCCTTGAATGAGCTACTGTATATATTTAGGCGAGCCAAGGGTCCATTTGGCGAGTCGCCAAGTGCCCTTGGCGAGCTTCAGCGTCAAAAGCTGCAGGGTTTTTAGTTGAAGTCTTTAATGTCTTTTCATTGTTACTTAAAACTATACTACATTGTTTTACCCCCTAACCATAAAAGCTATATAAGCATTTTACTCTCAAATTTCCCCAATTAGGTCATTTACCCTAGAATCTAAATGAAATCCCAAGAGTTCTTCTCTAAAATATTTCTCTCTCTAGAAATTGAAGAAAAAGACAGAGTTTGAAGCTAGGTCAAGTTCAGGTCTCCAACTTTCAATCTTGTGTGGGCTTCGTAATCAAGGTATGATAGCTTTTCATCCTTGGATTTCTTCCATCCATGGAGTTCCCTAGTTTTCCCCAATTATGAAGATGAAATCCCCAATATGAGTTAGATTTTGTTCCAATGTTATGGGTAATGATGATTGTTGACCCAATTGAGTGAATAATGATTGTTTTTCATTGAATTTCATGTACCCATGCCTAACCCATCTCTACAAAGATGAAATCATGTAAATGGGTCTTGTTGCCGTAGAGGACTATAATATGGAATAAGATGTATTCAATCTAGGATTGAGGAGATATGTTAGAATTGAAGCTTATATGATGAATCATGATTTGGTTGCTTGAGATTGATCATATAGTATGATTATGAGATATAGGGCTTGAGAGTAAAGCTTATGTTGTCCATTGTTGACTATTGAGATAGTTATTGTGGAAGGGATACTTCCCACATAGATTGCCTAATTATGAATGTATGAATATATGAATGTGAAAGGTCTACTCACATGAATTATTCTAGGTTTCAAAGGATTGCTCACCTAAAATGAATCTGGACTAAAAGTTTATGTAATTGATGAGGCTAGAGGCGATTACCCTTGACCTGTATATGCAAGGATATGAGGTAATTCCCTTAATCTTTAGAATTGAACAAGAGGTGATTCCCCACGTTCTCACTACGATGAAAGGACATGGGGGGAGTACTTATGCTCCTTATGAAATGATGTGAAGGCGAGTATGTCATAGGATGAGGTTGTGGAGGCGAGTACCCGCAATCTAAAAGTGAGTAAGGCAAGAGGCAAATACCCATTAGACATTGTATGTTAGGCAAGAGGTGAATCCCCATGTCTTTAAAAGCATGTATAAACTATGTGAACTATCTTATGAAGACTGAATAGCTTGGATTGTTGCTTAAGGTACCTTCCAAAAGTTAAGTTGACTAAGAGATGATGATCGAAGTCTTGACTAAGAATGAATAAGGTTTCTTGAGAAGTATTCCTTTCTTATTATGATATTGATGTATGTGCATGATTATGCTTATGGTTTATATTGACTAACCATGATGTTTATGTTGTTTATGCTAGCTATCATATTTAGTACTTAATTATACTAACGCATAATCTTGCCTACATTCTTATCAAATGTAGGGTCCAACGACTTAGATTCTCACACTCGTGGCTAGCTTTGTTGTTGATCAAGGACGTGAAGATTTAGTGAGTCCTCATTGTGTTCGAGGATGTGATCACCCTTTTCTATTATGTTTTTCTTTTATGTTTTGGACTACTGTATAGGTTGAAGACTTTATTCATGTTGTTTTAGATGGTTGGAGACTATGGTATTAGACTTCTGCTCGTTTTTATAAAAGACTTTAATTGTATTGAAAAGTTTTAATCCTCTCTCATTTCTATGACTTTATGTTATGATATGCTAAATGGCTTGTATGAGGCCTCTCTGGGTCTTATATGCCTTCTTACATCTAGGGGGTACCCCTAGGTCGTGACAAACTTGGTAATTAGAGCACAAGGTTTAGAATGACTCTAGGATGTCTCAAACCACATCAAGTAAAGTATTTTTCATAAGTGTGAAGCGCACCACATTTATGAATGACAGGCAACTAGATGTTTAGGAAACTTCAGTTCTTCATTTATCTAAGTCGTGCCATGGAGTTTAACTCTATCAGGTCTTTCTCCTAATCCTTACCTGATGGTTTTAAGGATATGACTACTAGAAGGAATAATGTTAGAAGGACTAAGGGAGACAATGTGGGACACGAAGTTCCTCCCCATGCTCCTCCTCAAGCTCTGATTGATCGTTTGGCTGACAATGTGATGAATGCGGAGTTTAGGATGGCTTTTCAAGTGTTGGCTCAAGCCGTGATGACACAAGACAATAGAGCGGTGGTATCTCCCGTGAACCCAAATGTGGGTACGGCGGCGGCAAGGTTGAGGGATTTTACAAAGATGAACCCTCCAGAATTTTATTGCTCCAAAGTTAAGGAAGATCCTCAAGAGTTAATCGATGAGGTCTATAAGATACTTGCTATTATGCGAGTGACACCGGTACATAAAGCGAAGTTAGCTACTTACCAACTCAAAGGGGTTGCACAGATTTGGTTCAATCAATGGAAAGAGGTAAGGCCGGAAGGAGAGGATCCCATTGAATGGGAAAGATTCAAAAGTTCTTTTCTTGATTGAGTTTTTCCTCTTGAGATAACAAAGTACAGGGTGCTCGAGTTCATTCACCTTAGGCAAGGAAATATGAGTGTAAGGGAATACCCTTTGAGGTTCACTGAACTATCTAAGTATGCTCCTTCTATTGTGGCTGATCGAAGAACTAAGATGAGTAAGTTTGTGTCGGGAGTATCCGACATGGTTATCAAGGAATGCCGCAATGCTATGCTTGTCCATGACATGGACATTTCTCGCCTTAAAGTGCATGCTCAACAAATTTAGGAAGAAAAGCTCAAGGAAATATCTAGAGAGGAAAAGAGAGCAAGAATGGATGATGGTTACTATTCACATTCTAGGTCTTGTAGATGGGGTCATTTAAGGTTTCGACAAAAGTTCTTCGGGAAAGGTTCTTCAAATACTCCTTCAAGGTCGAACAGTGAAAGGGTGTCTAACCCTAAACTTCAAGGAGATGGTAATAAGTTCATGATGCCTACTTGTGCTAAGTGTGGAAGAAACCATGAGGGTAAGTGTCTAGCGGGTTCCAATGTTTTCTTTGGGTATGGAAAGACGGATCACAAGGTAAGGAATTGTCTTTTGGTTGCTAAGAATGAAGCAGATAACCGTCGTAGGGCTTAACCCAACCCCTCATCCGGTTCAAGTGGTTCAGGTGCAAGTGCTCCTAAGCAAAACTAGTTTTATGCTCTCCAAACTAGAGGTGATCAAGAGAGCTCCTCGGATATGGTAACTGGTATGTTAAAAGTTTTTCAATTAGTTATGTATGATTTTCTTGATCAAGGAGCTACATTGTATTTTGTGACACCTTAGGTGGCCATGAGGTTTGATGTGCTCCCCGATGTGATTTTAGAACCTTTTCTTGTCTCTACTCCTGTTTGCGATTCTGTGTTTGCTGAAAGGGTATATAGAAGATGTCCTGTTTCCTTATCCCATAGAGTTACTCTTGCTGACTTGGTAGAGCTTGATATGTTAGACTTTGATGTCATCCTTGGTATGAATTGATTGCATTCATGTTATGCTTCTATATATTGTAGAACTCGTGTAGTCAAGTTTCAATTCCAAAATGAGCCTATACTAGAGTGGAAGGGGGGGGGGGGGGATTCTATGCCTAGAGGTCGAGTTGTTTATTAT